>VYZQ01060425.1:104677-144408 GCA_013400655.1 Mystacornis crossleyi
GCAGAAAGGGCTGGAATGAAAGGAAAAGGCACTTGTGGCAAAACACCCCAGCACTGGAAACAAAGAAAATCCACATTTATTTGAGACATGGTGTTTTTAATGTAGTAGTGACCTTGGGTTTCACTTTATTTCCTTTAAACAAATGTGATAGTGTTAAGTGACAATAAAGGCACACTGTAGGAGCACTAAAACACATGCAGTCACACCATCTGACAGAAATTAATTCTTCCACAAGCATCCAGCAAGAGAAGGACTGTGAGTAGGTACTTCTGGCTACAGCCTAATAAAAGATTAAAATTGGCAGAGGAGAACAATGCAATCGTCAAGAGAAGCCGCCTTCCATATTTAGGCTGAATTTCACTATAAGTATGCTCACTGTATACAGCACCCAAGCAGCTGGGCATGGGAGAGGTACCCCTTGCAAGCAACTGTTCTGCTACTGACTTAGTCGGAAATAGTTTTATACCTTCAGAGCTAGACAAGATCCCTCATGGGGGAAGGATGGAATTCTGAACTTCTGTTTTCTTGCTCACCACAATCTTCCTCTAACTTGAATCAAGAGGAAGAGGGCTGGTTTTCACTTGAAAAGTGTTTCTTTTTCATGCTGTAATCTAAACTAAAACCTTTCTATACAATTAAGAGCCAACATACTGCTTCCCCTAAGCATTCTTCTTGAAACAAAGTTGACAAAATCACTATCTGGTCTTCCAATTTCTGCAATTTCTCAACAGCCACTATGCAAATAAATAGTCAGCTGTTCAAGTCAAGGCTTCTGTCATCAATGAGTTCACTGTAAAGGACTAGAAAAGCAAACATCCTGCAGAAAGTTTTCATATGCAGCAGAGGTCAGCTGTTGAAAGGTTTCATTAGGATAACAGTTTAACTTTTTTCCTTGGCCAGCACTTTTACAACAGCTGATAGCATTACAGACAGAAACAGCAGAACTTCTGTCTTGTGAGACAACCAGTAGTCGCAATACTAGTTAATCAATTACGAGGATTCCCATATTCAACAGTAAGATCTGAGACCATCATGTCCTACTGTAGACATGAATGAGGCTCAGCATGAAATTTTACCAAACAGAACTCACAGGGGCTTCACAAAGTCACATGAACACATGCAATGGCCAAATACATAAATAAATGCAGGGCTATAATACCTGCTTACAACTTTTTAGCAAAGACTGTAGCTTTTTGTGCCCTGAGCCAGACTGAAGGTCTTGAGAAGCAGACAGAAATTATGTCAGAAACCACAACCATCAATGAAATTTTTTGCAAGAAGTTGTTTATTCCCTGCCCGGCAGTAAAACCAGTCCAGGCCTTTGATGACAAATATACCACACTTTACCTAAAATTGAAATTATGTCAGATGGAAGAAAAATTTACTAAACATTGGGTGGGACAATTAATATAGTGGGAACCAGACCCCACCTTCTGATCAGAGGCCAAAAAGACGTGACACTGAGTGTCCCTCCCACTGAAGACAAGCAGTAGCTTTTGGGAAACAATTTGCAATTTTAATGCTGGGCTCTAACAAATAAGTGAGACTATAATAGAAGTGGTTATCCTTGATGAAAGCTTGTCAAAAAAAGCAAAGGATGCAAAAAAGCCGGGAAATATGACAAACCAGAACACAGCAGAGGATAGTGGTGAAATTTCTGGCTTTGTCTAGTATTTCACTGGCATCCAATGGCCTTGTGCTGATACTCTGCTAAGAGTCTGGTTTCCCCAAGTGTAACATCTTGCATTATTATTATTCAGTATATCAGTATATCAGTATGTGTCCTCTTGACCTGAGATTCCACCAAAGCCTTTGCCAGATGCTTGGTGACATTATCCGATCACAAACAGACTGAGATATTTTAATGAGGTAACTACTCATTCCCTTGCTCAAGAAAGGAGAAAAGCCACAAACACAGTGGACTTCTGTCATTAAGCCTGCATTATCATTATGCTGAAGTGATACTCAGACCACTCTAAAAAACCCCTGCCCTGAAAAATTCAGCATTCACTTCAATTCATGAGGAAGAAAACAGAAAGGAGAAGGAAAATGAGCCAAAGAGAGCATATCTAATGAGTGTTCATTCACTGCAGCTCCAACATTTCTGCACAGTGGAGAATGTAGCAATCACAGGCAGCATCCCAGAATATGCTGAAAAATCTCTTTTCAACAGGATTGTCTCTAAGCTCAAAAATCTTTCTTGGGCTTAAGAAAATAATATTTAAAAGGTTTATTGAAATAGAAAAGGAGTGGCTACCTTTGTTTGTTCAGGTACTGGGGAAATTGTGAAAATAATTGCAGTGCCCTTAAGTTTACTGAACAAGGATGTATTCACTATTGGAGTATTCACTCAAAGCTTCAGCTGTTAAAGGGAAGGATGGGTGGGGCAAAAATGAACATTTTTTTTCCTCCTTTTATCAATGGGATGTCTGTTATGTGTTGCCTTAAAATACAATGTGAATTTTGATGCACAAGAATAATCCAACACATTCCAGGCTTCTCCTTTTGCTCTCAGGTTTTCAGCTTGACCACGAAAGTTTGACTCTTTGATGTCAACCTTCACCAAAAAAATCCTACCTCATTTATATCTTGGAATTATCACAGCACATGAATATTTGTACAGAAAAAATCAATTTTTTCCCTCCCAACTTTGGTCCAAGTATGCTTCATGCTTTGCAAATCTCAGGGCTTGAGATTCCTGATCACAGGATGGCTGATGCCTTCCACACATTCTTCTCCCAGGGCTTTACTCCTATCACACTGGGAGTATCACATACCGATTTCATGAACAGATACCCTGTACCAGGTGCAGATGAGTGCACAGCAACTCACAGGGTAGAAAGTGGATGTTTTTCTGAATACAGCCTCATCTGCCCTATTCTAGTGCTTCAGGGAAGGTGCACTGGAGTGAACCAGAGAGAATGGGGTTCTTACTGATTTTCTATCAGCCCTTGGGGATAGCACCAAGTCACAACTATCAATCCAACAGAACTGAGCCAGTTGGGGTGAAAACTAAAAGCTCCATACGGATTATTAAATTATCGATCACTGCAACAGTGCCTGAAATATGCAGTCAAGTGTAGGACTATATGGTGCTGTCTGCCACAGAAAATGGAAGAGCAGTTTACATAAACAACAGACAAGGATATATGAGATAAACTCAAATTAGTAAAGGAAGAGATATGGTCAAACTGTCAAACATCCAAAAACTAATTCAGTCTGTATGGGTTGCAAATGTTAGTTGATACGACCAAGATTTGGGTATTCCTTCCTGTTTATGAGAAATGATTTCAACTCATACAAGAGGTAGTAACAGAACAAAGGACAACTGCTTCAAACTGAAAGGTCAGTTAAGAATAGATATTAGGAAGAAATTATTTACTGTAAGGGTAGTGAGGCACAGGAAGAGGTTGCCCAGAGAACTTGTGGATGCCCCATCCCTGGAAGTGTTCAAGGCCAGGCTGGATGGGGCTTTGAGCAACCCGGACTAGTGGAAGGTCTCCCTGCCCATGGCAAGAGGATAGGAACTAGATGGTCTGTAAGGTCCCTTCCAACCCAAACCATTCTATGACCATATTGATTAAAAACAACGAAAAAATATCTTCCAAGGAAAGGGACAAGGCTATACAAATTTGAAGTGCAAGGCAGTAATGTATTATTTTTCCTAGATAAACAATTATCAACCTTTTTTTTCAGTTCAGCACAGATAAATTTGAATCATGCTGCAGACAGAAGTCTGCTTTGTAATAATGAATTACACTGCCTCAATATTCACCTGACAGCCACAGTATCTTACACCTGCTACATCTTTGCTGATTAGTATCTGTACAAACACAGAGCAGAACACAGAAAGCACTATCAGAGAAAAAAAAAGAAATGTATGTTGGAAACTTCCTTAAAGCCAGGTGAAAATAGTCAATTTGACTTCTTCCAAGTTGTGAGGGATTAAGTGGGGAAAAAGGGAAGTGAGAGGCTAAAACTCAACCAGCATTATCAGCACTATCAAATGAAATGTCAGTGGAACTAAAAATAGAGTCTGAATAAACCATGGTCATCCACTAAAGGGCACTTCAAAATAAAACACTTGGACACTTACGTGGGATGTATACATGGCATCTCAACAAACACACCTGTGTACTTCAGACATGAATACAAATACACGTACCACCACAAACACCCTGGTTTCGTCATTTCCAAGGAAGACAATGGCCTAGATCTTGTGTTTCAACTGTTCAGTGGCATGCTTGCAGTAAAAAGTAGCAGCCACCATGAACCAAGCAAATTCCCCCACACAAATGGGCGCGTTATTGCCTGAATTTGCGACTCACTATCAAGTATACTGGCAAGACAGAAGTTATTCTGCATGGAAAATATCAGTGTCTCCGAGACATCTTCTCTGGTAAACATTAGAAGACTATTCCTAGTAACAACTGGGTCTTCTTATTGTGAGAGACTGAAACAGTTAATGGCTTAAACATTTCTAAAATAATAGAAGGACTTTTGCCCCCTGGAGCAAACTGCAAAGAAACAGCTGTCCACCTGCGACCACCCCTGAAGCCCACACCTCCCCAAATATGCCTATCAGCTGGAATTTGGACTGTGACAGGAATATGAGATAAGATAATGGGGATACTATTGTCTAATCATCCCAAGTCTGGGTAGAGGAATGTATCTACGAGTGGTACTGGAAGAGAAACTGGAATGCTGACGGCCCAGACATTCAGGGGAAAAGCTGCCGATGTGCAGAGTACCCAGGTGCAGGGGGTGAGCACACCCCTGCAAGCTACAGCTGGTGTTGAGCGAGCTGAGGAAAGAGGCAAACCCCGCCAGGAGGATCCTATCTCCTTACTCAAGTGAACTCAGCTGTGATAGCTCCCCCGCCGGGCTGTATCGGGACATTCGCACATGGCCTGAAGGTTTTCATCTCTGCTGATGGGCCATAATGGACTCAACCACTGATATAACAGGCAGCTGTAACCTCTCAGAAGGTGTCAAATACTCCCACAGTGTCCCGTGATCCACAACATTACATCATCTTTTACATCATTACATTACAAAGTCCCTACCCCAAGGGAGGTACCTGGGCGTTCCTACCTGAACCTGAGTCAATATAAACCCAATAGATGGTGTGTGTTGGGGATTTTTCTCTGCTGCCTCTTTGGGATTACCGCCACCTGATGGAATTAGTCTGCAACCATCCCTCTGACCAACAAACATCAAAAATAAACAACCAAGCCTCAGTGTGAGACCTGTGGGTGGTGAGATCTTTTTATTCTTATCCTTTCTTTCTTATACATTTCCTCAAGTGATACTTTTATGCTTTCCTATTGCTATGGATAACAACAACCAAAGTGGGTTTGGCTTACCTGTTTTCCTGTGCAACCAAATTGTTCTACAATGAACCCTGCATGTGTATATTTACAAACACTGATCATTCAGGGTCCTCTCCCTCTATTTTGCCCCAAGGGATCTATTCACGAGAGCCTGGGTTACTCTTGCCTTCTAGGGTGGATTGTAACACACCTCTGCACTCTCTAGTTAGATGGTAGGATGTAGACAAGAGAAAAATGAAGGCTAAGTTTTGTAGTTCTGCTTCTTGGCCAAAGGCGCTCACTGCAGTTGATAAAACTCCATGGCTGAGCTATCTGTCGAGCAAGCTCTTTGCAGCACGAGATCACAGCCCCCTTGGGAGCTACTGGCTTACAGGGATTTTACATACACATAATGTGAAAACTCAGACTGGAGCAAAGCCCAGAATTTCACCTGGAACATAGAATTATAGAATGGTCTGGGGTGGAAGGGACCTTAAATATCATCACATTCCAACCCGTCCAATGGGTGGGGACACCTTCCACTAGACCAGGTTTTTCCAAGACCCATCCAGCCTGGCCTTGAACACTTCCAGGGGTGGGGCATCCACAGCTTCTCTGGGCAGCCTGTGCTAGTGCCTCACCATCCTCACAGTAAGGAATTTCTTCCTAATATCTAATCTAAACACCTCCTCTTTCAGTCTGAAGCCATTGCCCTTGGCCTATCACTACAAGCCCTTGTAAGAAGTCTTTCTCCAGCTCTCCTTTAGGTACTGGAAGGCTGCTACATGGGGAGTTATCCAGTGTAAGGCTCTGTTGATGGAGGATCTGCCAAAACTGAGCTGCACTGCTATCACATTAGCATGTATTCTCCCCCTTCTTCCCTCAAAAACACCAAAAAAACCCCCACAAATTTTTCTTTCCCTTGTAACTGATGCAAAAGGTGTTAGAATAAACGTATGCAGGAATTATTCACATACACTGTGGAATTCTTTGATCAGAAACAGCTTCTGACAGCAGCACCAGACCTAAGCTGTGGCAATTTCAGAACAACATTACCTCACTCCCATGAAAACACACAAAGTTCTGATTCCTCCGAGGCTTCATTACAGCCTAGCACTCATCAGCACTTTTACACACTAACCCAAATGACCTTGCTGGCAGGAGGGAGTTGCCAGTGTGTGGTGCCACTGGAGCTGTGCTTCTGCCCAGAGGAGGGTGACACCATTGTCACACTGGCCAGGTTCTGGCCTACTCTGCACAGACGAGTGTTGACTCCAGCACGGCTTTTGACATCACATCATTACAGACACATTCACCACTGTGTAAAAATACACAATGGAGGAGTAAAGAAGACAGACTCTTTTCAGAGGTGATAGGACAAGAGGCAAGAGGTACACATTTTGAAATACAGGGGATTCAATTCAGAAATAAGAAGAAACTTTTCTGCCATGAGTGCTCAAACACTGGCACAGGTTGCCAAGAAAGGTTGGCATCACCATCTTGGGAGATACTCAGAGATCAGTGGGACAAGGTCCTGACCAGGGGTTGGTCTTGATGATCCCCAGATGTTCTTGCCATCCTCCACAAGTCCGTGGTTCTGTGAGCAGGGCCTTCCCATCCCTTGGGCACAGAACAGTTTGCTCCCGAAGTGTGTCTGGCTGCTACAGCAGATGTTCCGCAAGCAACATCAGGTCATTCCCACAACCTCTTCCCTTTGTGATACCTCGTGTGGAATTTACTTACTGACAATGCCTGCTCCCTAAGGAAAGCACACACAGGGGAGGAAGATTGTACATCATCTTTAATGAGAACCACTGACACAATTAGACCACAATGCTGAGACTTCATGCTGCCTTCTTCCTTTAAGGCTGGAGGAAAGTTAGGGGTAGCCACAAGTATATTCTGCAACCCGGGAGACACCTCGGGGGGCCTTTTTCTGAAATGCGTGTGGCTTGGCCATGCTGACCTCTGCAGAGGGTCAATGGATATGTGCCAACTTCACCAATCTCTTTGCAGAGCATCAGTAAGAACCAATATTTTTGAGCCAGACCTAGCAAGGAGAAATGTTTTATGATATTCTATGGCAAATCAAAACCAAAGTAGGAAGCTTATGTTGCAAAGTGTTGTTTTGAATATCGTGTTTCTATCCCTCACTTGTTCTTCACATAAAGAAAGACTGAAGATTGAAAAACTGTGGTTTTTTGGTTTGTTTTCCTTTAAGAAGCTGAGAAATATCACAGTTCCTGATTTTTGCTGCTCCTGCCAGACCTGTTGGAGAGGGTCCACTGGCTTTTTCAGTGAAACAGTATTAGGTCTGGCACTTTAATTAAAGGATGTGTCAAAATGAACACAAAAATACCTTTTAAACATAAGCTGCATGTTACATGTTAGAGTTAAATGAATAAAAATTACAAAAAATTAATCACAGCAAAAGCCTTTATACAGTCCATGCACCCGGGCAGCATTTAGGACCCCACATCATCTGAACATAATCAGTTCCAGTTTCCAGTGGTAGTAGGGATGACATTCAATTTCCTAACAAAAGGACAAGCGTTAACATTCATAAAAAATCAAAACACTAACAGAGACCCCATGTTTGGGGCACTTTGTTTTGTGTTCTATAACCAGCATTTTCCATGCATCTCCTAATCTTCCTGTATCTTCTATAATAGGAACAGGATTTCTGAGGTGGTGGCTGGAAGAGCAAGTAAAGCCCCACTATTTGCTTCAGGACTGTGTAGCAAAGTTACTGATGAAGTCTGAATTCTCATTTTGGCTCTGCCAGCCTCCAGACCTCTGCTCAACACAGAGTCTGAACTAGGGAGGTCTTCAACAAATCAAACCGTTATTGTGAACTGATCCAGCAGCCCTAAACCCTGGCCATCCACCACTTCTGCTCAAGACCCAGCCAGAAGAAAGCAGGACAGCTTGGGAGGGAGAGCAGAGCAGGAGGTCACACATGCACACTACTTGCCCAGCTATAATTGCATGGCTTATCATTTCTCAACTGAATGATCCCATTTTCTCACTCTGTCTTTAAAAAAACTGCCTATTTAGCCTGTACAACCGTGATTAGCTACCTATGGTAGAGCTGGTAGCATTTTTACAGCCAAGTAAGGAGCAGCAGTACAAATTGCCCTACACTACCATGAATCAAGCTTAGTACAACACCAATTGCCTCCCCACCTGTGCTGAGGGGTCCCTTTTCATCACTTAGGCTAGACTAACAGGCAAGCCATGCAGAACACATCCAATCTGTCCCACAATCAGGTCACAACCGTGGGAAAAGCAATGGGATACATTTTTGTCTATCCCAAAACTGCACAAAGGAGGTATCCAGTACCAGGAAAGGACAGAAGGGGAAATTATGAGTGCGTTTTGCAATCACAGTGATGTGGCTCCAGTTCCACTGACTCACATTTGTACACCAAACCCCACAGCAAACTGCAGCAAACAGAAGCTTTTCCCTCCCAGCAGTGGTCACAGCTGAAACATCGCATAGTCCCACTGCCATCCTGCCTAGCATTGCTTGGGGTTCAAATCCAGGGGTCCGAGCACATGTACAGTGTCTGGCATCCAGCTGGGCTCTGGTCATGGCCGTCAGCCACACATCCAGCACCTGGATACTCCAGATCATTTGAAATGGAACTGGGCACCAACTGAGTTCAGACAACTGACTCATATCTTCAAATATTAAATATTTATTCATGAATCAAATCCTACTTCCCTCATCATTGGAGGGAAAGAGAGGTAAACATGACCTGTCCTTTAACATGAGATACATTTGTCTTTTCAAGTATGAATGACTTCCTGATGCAAATGGTTCAGGTCATCCCAGATAAACATCCTAATCAAATCCCAGCTTAGCTGATTTCTAATGAATGAAGCTTCAGAGTAACCAGTGCATCCCAATGACCTTGAAAGGGATGACAGAAATAGCCAGGCTCTGGAAATCAATTCACAAGACTCAAAAAATGAGAAATGATTACAAAACCTCAAATACTATCCAAAAATTATTCCCCTTGCTCCTGAAATTCCTTCTAGGTTTCCAGCCACAGACAAGAATCCCTATTCTTCAACATTTTTAACTCACATTTCTCTCTCAGAGCACTGCACATCGGCCTGACACATGCTCCTTCCAGCCTCTCATTCCTAGATGCATTCCCCACACTGGCTGCAAATAGCTCAAGCGCTCTCAAGTTTCACGAATCTCCCTTTCCCATCCACTGTCATGGGCACTGCCCCTTTTGCTACCTCAGGCTCGTATTAGATGCACACAACATTAAATGACATTAGTATTATGTAGGACCCTTGGGTTGCTTCTGCTTTAGGCACTCTGCCCTCTCCCGCTGCCCTTTCTCCAAAGACACACCAGCACCAGCCAAATATTACCTCTGTCACTGCAGTGCAGGGCTGGGGACAGAGCCCAGCCTGTGCAGCTGCCTCCCCACCTCCTCAGCAACAGAAAGGCACTGGGCAGAGCAGAAAAAAGCTGAAATGTGTGTTGGGTCAGTACAAGCAAGGATGCTAGAGGAGAGGATCCAGTATCCTGGGGAGAAGGGTATTTTGTAGCCTTCGTAGGAAGCAAAATCTGAAGGATAGGTCCTAGACCCACAACCAGACTGTACTGACCTCACCCTCTTCCCCTCCACTTCTGAACTTCCCCAAAAACTATAATTATTTATAAGTATTGTTGATGCTTGAGGATATTATTTCTGGTATCCATGTTGTGACAGATCCATGTGGCATTCATCATTGTGCCCCAGGTCTCCAGCATCGGTGTGGCCTGAAGGTCCTTCTTCCTTCAGAATTCACTGAATTGTGTAGCTTAAGTCTCTGAAGTAATTTTTATATTCCACCTCTATATCATATAGACAGGGGATTCAGAAACAGCCACAGTCATTTTTAGGTCATAATCACACCTTTCTTCTCTAATTCCTCTTTCTCTTTCAACTATCTCTTCTGAAACCCTTTCAAAATGGTGCTGAGATAATCTCTCTCCCTTCTCTTTCTCTCCAAACAACTCCAAGCCTAAAATACTTCTGTCTCTGACACTCTCCCTTCAGTTTATTATTTATCTTTATCATGCAGGCTCTTTTATCCCACCACAGTTCCCAAGGCATTAGGAACATGAAGGAAATGTTCCCAAGGAGTGTAAGGATCAAAAGTGTGATGTCAGACCAGATTATTCCTAAACAATCCCACACTTACATAAACAGAAGGCAGCACTCAACAAATGAGTAGTGAGAAATAAAAAGGGTATAGAGAAGTAATTATGATAAAAACATGCGAGTTTGCTCACAAATAGTGGAATACCAGGAATTTTTCATTTTATCTTTGAAAACCTGCTTTGGCCTCTTTTTACCAACATACTGGTTTCTCCTCAAGCAAATATTCCTGTGAAGGGGCAAAAAAGACACACACTTGCAAGCTATCACTGCACAAACCCAGGAGATTCCTCACTGAAGAATCACATAAAAGAAAACTGTCATGGAGCCAAAATATTCTCTTGTGACAGCCAAGCTTCTTGCAACTTCCCAAATAAGGCCATGACTTTAAAGAGTACGTCGTTTCAAAGCCTCATTGATTTTCATTGCCTGGTGAAGAAGCACATTGTTTATGTGTCTGGGTGTGCTGATACTCCAACAGGATGAGACGGGCACAGCTCACTGCTTTCAAAACATGGTTTCCAGACAGAATGAACCAAATAATCACAGGAAGCTTCTAGAGGCTGCTTTGGCCACTGTTTGGGAGTGATTCCTGGTGCAAACTGAAACCGGAAGGTGTGAAGATGCTGGCAGGAACAGCCAGCATTTCCTACCATTTCCTACCCCACCATAACTCTGGGGATAGACCTTAAGTGAATTTTGAAGCACAATAGTATATTCCACCTCGTTTTCCAAAGTTCAGAGGCTTTTGCATCAAAGTTAAGGTTCACGTTAAAGTTCAGGACATGTTTTGGAAAATTTCTCCATTCTTCAAATACCAGTTTACTCCTATTCAGAGAAATAAAGAAAGAAAGAAACCCAAGCTATGGAATTAGATAATCTTTGTTGTATCTACTTAATATTTACCATCCATTCCTCTCCTCAAGCCTCTCCAGTATTTTCAACTTGGGAAATTGTTGAAAATGATCGGGTCCATCAGTGATTCACTTGAATCACAGCACTGTTTTGCACAATTCTTTGAAAACAAAGTCCATCCTAATAAAACACCCTACAGAAAGACTTGCAGGTCTCAGCCACTCAAGCTATTCCATCTTCACAATTATGGTGTGTCCATTCCCTTCATAATCATACAGCAAAAAATAAACTCACAGAACTTCAAGGCCACCAACAGAAAAGGAAGAAAAGCAGTCAGAAAGTGGGTCAGTAGAGCTTGTGTATACTGAGGGCACAAGCTATTCAGGTGATTCTGTTCAGAAGCCACACACTGTGTAGTACTACTGAGGCACAAAGGAGACAAAAAGCCAGAGGAGAAGAGTACAAGCCAAAGCCAAGCAATACGTCACAGTTGTACCTAACCACCAAGAAAATCAAATTTGGTGGTATGAGACTTAAAGCAACTCCAGCTAAGCTAATTTCTTCTGTCCATGTGCTGTGTAACCCAACAAAGTGTGGGTGGAAGCAGGATGTTTCTTGCACAAAGGGTTGACCTGAGGTGAGTTCCCACCCTCTCCACCTTGATCACACATTCACACTCCTGTCCTCACCCTGTGGAGCACCATGCAGCCACAAATCAGGTGAAAAGGGGACTAAGCCAACAGAAAACAGATTAATTTCTTTTGCCTGGATTAACAAATTAACAAAACATCCCACAACAAAATGCTCGTGAACTGCCACAAGAGGAGAGCAGTGGGAAGGTCCTTCTAGAGCCAAGGGGGAATAAACACCCAATTACACCAGTTTAGGCATAGCTAATAAACTGTCCTGTAAGGTTTATCTACATGAGAAAACTCTAGAAAGGTAATCTGAATTAACATTTCCGTAATGAATCAAACCATATTAGATCCCTGCAGACACACTCATTATTAATTAAATCAACCCTATTTCATATTCAGTATCATTTACTTTGATGTGAATTAAGCTTAATCAAATTAAGGTCACTTGAATGCTGAATCAGATAATATATACAATGGTTTAATTTCGTTTACCTAATTTACTTTACATTCACTTTTTTGGTGATTTGGATTAGTTTTCCTTCAAATCCTTGTTCAGACAGCTTTAGAATAGAGACAGACATGATAGAAGAATTCCCCTCCAAATCAAGAGTTTTGAGCTGTCAATGAATTCACCCCCCAGCAAAGGGGTACTCGAAGTTGTGTATCCCACTGAGGACACACTGGCAGGGCTGCTGCATGCTCCCTCTCTATGAGGCTCTGCTTTGTCTCTGCCTTCACTAAAGTTCCTCTGGTGCCCAGAGGCTGGAGAGAAAATCAGACCCTGCAAGTCTTCGCTTCATCCTCCTGCACTGCAATAGCTGAACAGATGTTGATGGGCAATGAGAAATGCATTTCCTGAAGGAAAATGAGACAATCCTCAAGGAAGCTGAAGCATTTGATGTGGTTATTTTTTAAATAGCAGGTCACGAAAATATTTGACATGTTTTGTACTGTTGAGAAAACACAGCAGTTATCAAAGTTCTTGTTTGTAGTAAAATAACAAAAAATCATAAAAGCCTGCTTCTTTAGGCAGACATGTTAAATTGAGTTGCCATGTTTATTCACAGTTTTAAGGTCTTCTCATTTTGCTTAACCTGCTCCAACACTTAAAAAGTCACCACTGAGTCTTCTAGCAAGTTCCCTTCATATTCCTCTTACGTGACTATGCTTTTTACCATTAAAGAGACTTTTCGGAACACACAGATGTGTAGACAAATGTACTCTGTCGTATTTAGGGCACTAGTCATCCAATATTTGCTGTGATGCAGGTACCATCTGTGAAACTGAACTGCACTTCAGGCCTATCATACTGAGATGGGTGTTGGGGAATCAGAGATGGAAATTGATATTAGATTATAATCCCACTGCATTCAAATAGAAGATAAGGGCTCTAGCAAGGTCAGGCTTAACCTTTAATACCTAGGCATACCTTTAAATGTTTTTTCAGGGAACCTTTAGCTGTGTTGTTTGTTTTGCAGTGTACACTCAGGATTATCATCTTTTAAGGGTCACAAAAGGTGTCCAAACCTCCGAAGTAAAAGGATGATGAAGAGACCCTGATAGCAACAACAGATGACAGTTGGCATCAGGGTGCAGCTAAGGTTGCAGTGACAGACTGTGACCTAAGTGACAAAGAGATCAGAGACTGGAGACCACAGAAAGCATTCCTAAGTGAGAAAACAGGACTATTGTTTTAGCAATTTATCGTGGAAATCCTTAGCAAACCACCAGGTTAATCAGACTGTGCAGTGATCTAAATGCGAGCTCTTGCAAGGATGAAATCAGCACTGCGAGGAGGGTCAGGAGCATCATTTCCACTTGGGCTGCCCTGCTGCCTTGTGGGGCATCACAGCCTCCTCTGCCTCTCTCACTGGTGTGGTGCAGACAGGCACTTACAGAGCTCCTTGGGGAACTGATTCAGGAGACTGAGCCAGCTGGAAACTGGGAGAACTGACTAAACCAGACCCGCACCAGTACTCAGGACAGCGGTAACAGCTAAATGCACACGTGAGGCATTCACCCTGCACACTTCTGAACACACTTCACAGCTGGAGAAATGTCCTTGTGTGCATTTATTGCTCTTACAAACTTGTTTCCACGTATCCTAGCTTGCTGGCTCAGTGTCCCCTCTGCTATTTCTGTAACACTCTCTATTTAATACCATGAAATTTTAAAATAGTATGCTGGCTCAGGTTTTTTGAGCTCTTGCAAAGGGTTGCAGTCATGCAGTTCCAGCACTATTTTTGTTTAGCAAGCCAGGACAGAAGAGACAAGCACACTCTTGCAGCTCACCCTTGGGTCACATCTTGAGGAATATAAAATGAGGAGGCATTCCCTGGAGTCAATACAACAAGCCCTGGGGGACCCCCCAGTAAGACACACACTCCTCAGCTACACTGAACACTCTGACCGTCTTTCTGTTCTCTTCTTATTTCCATTTTAGCTTGTGAATCCCTGAAAGGAAAGGACACACCTCACCTGCCTTGCTAGGACGGCTCTGGTAGCCCCAGCCCTCCACACTGTTTCCCAGCAAACCTGCTCCTTGTACGACCTGCCCGCCTCCTCCGCTCCCCCAAGGGCAGGGGCTGTTTTTGACTTACTGAAGTTCTTCAGGTAATAATTGTTCATTGAGGGTGGAGGGCATATTTTAAACAAGATGCTTATGTTCCTACTTGTATATGTTAAAGGTGAGGGCTTCCATGCAGAGGACAGGAATAAGGTAACTTTTGTCTCCCTTCCTAAAAGCTACAAATTTCCCCTGCCGAGTTCTGTCCGCAGATGAAGAAGAGAGCCTTCACTGCTCCATCAGACCCCAACCCCTTCAATACTTGCACATATAATTATATTTACGGTCAGTGGTTTTACCACAATGGCCATTAGGTTCACAAACATCAAGGATGCTGTTCCCAGTAATAAGGTCAAGAACGTGTACAAGTGTTTTCAAGATGAGGGCCTTAATGCCGTAGCATCAGCCGGCTTTCTCCCTGCCTCCAGCATTAGATGTGGGCAGCTGAAACTCCCAAGGATGGAGGCTGAGGGCTCCAGGCTGACTTGTAGGTGCAGGCAAGTGTCTCTGGACTGCTCCTAGGTGTGTAATGAACCTGGGCATCACCCCTCACCTCGGCGGCCTTGGAGGCAGCTGTGTGTGATTCCACATGCTGTGAACGAAGGTTTGACAGTTCAGTGCCAATTAAAACAAACAAACACAAAGCCAAGAGGCGGCAGGTCAGGCTCTGCGAGGATCCATCACAATGCTGGGCTACCAGTGAAATCTGAGCTGGTGTTGTGAGTTATGGATCACTTTGGTAGTAGCTGACAAAGCAGCACCTCTAATGGACAGCACTGCACGTGCCAGAGTGTGATGAAGAGATGTAACTCTTTGTTCCACCTACTCACAGATGGTTCTTACTACCAGACAAGCAAAATAACAAACACAGACAGATAAAGGACATTTTATTAAGCAGATAGGTAAAATGAACATATAAGTCCATGTTTCCTCTCTTCCACTTACTGAATAGTCAAAGAAATTAATTGCCTGAGAAGCCTGCTTTATTTGGATGATTCAACCCTTACTTCTCAGCATAAGAGCTGTGGGATCAAAAACTGACTTACATTCACCTAGGTGATGTATTTAGTTAATTAAAAGAAAGATTAGCATGCAAATGTGTTGCAGCACTCAACACTAATTCATGACGAAGTCATAATATTAAAGTTACCTCATTCTGTCAAAATATACTCGACCAGTATTTCTCTCATTTTAAATCACAAATCCTTTTCAAGAAGAAATTCACAGATTATCTCAAATCCCACTACTGTTTGGCAGGTGAGAACTAGAGTGACAGACAAAACAGAGCCATGTAATAAAATGATGATTTTAGTATCAAAAGTATTTTAAGTGAGATAAGAACAGTAAGAAGCTAACAGGAATAGGTGCACACATACAAACTGCATGAAATATGTGCATATGAGGATGATTTTAAACTGCCTTGTTTCTGATTTTTAAAATTTTTGTAGGCATTTTTTGATCTCTCTTTTGATGTCCTCTGGACCTTGAACCATGAATTGAGCAGTGCTAGTGTGTTCAGTGCTGAAGACATTCCTACTCATCCAGCATGCATGTAACAGACATTTCCAATTACAGCTTTTACACTGGAATTTAAGCATTTACGCTATCCTTTCACCGTGAGCATTCAGCAGCCCTGGGTGTGTTCAGCCGTTCCTGTTGCATACAAACACACACCCTCGGAACATCGCTGCAGCCAAGCTCCTGAACCGTGTACAGCTGTGGAAAGAAAAGCATTCAGCATGCAATTAAAGGGATTATGGTGGCCACAGCCCTGCTTCTTGGTAATGCCATTCCACTGTATTTTCTAGATCTCCTCATTACTGAGGGAGTGGCTTACTGACGAGGGATAAAGGAAGGAAGCAACACACATGCTGACTACGAAGCAGCGAATGATGGGAACGGGGAAAGAAGAAAGGGGAGGAAGGAATGAATGGATGGCAATACACAGTGAACTTTGCTGTAATGCCTAGCATTTACTATAAATATGGCTGTCATCCTCAGAAATGCTTTTTGAACAGGAGACTCCAATGTAGCAAAGCAAGGACTTCAACAGGACCAAACTTAAGCCTTAAATCCTGTGCTAGACTGAGACCCAGCTACTTAATCATCTTAATTCCCTCTCAGGTAGGAATTGTCATCCTCCAGCAGATAAAGCAATGATGCCAAAAAGGTTAAGAGATTTAGCACCTGCAGACCAGCCGAGGAAGCACAGCATGCCTGCACCATGGAGCTCACCCCAACAACAAGGGCCTGACCAGCCTTGCTGCAGAAACACAAACTGCTGGAGCATCTCCCTGTGCCTGCAGCCGTGGCTCACTACGAGTCACAGTACTACACAGCTTGCTTTTTTTCCCTTTTTTACTCTCTCCACAGAAAAAGATGTCTATCCATCCTGACACCTATGTGAAGCTCAAGAAAGACAGAAATACAACTGTGAGATCTCAAGTTGCAGGAATGACACCTACTGCCTGGGAAATGAACTGCTCACCTAAACAAGATCGAACTCAATGGTGAGGAGCTTCCACAGAGCAAACCAGCACATGGACATGAGCCAGCAATGTGTGCTCACAGCCCAGAAATCCCCTTGAATCCTGGGCTGTGTCAAGAAAGGGTTGGCCAGCAGGGAGAGGAAGGTGATTCTGCCTCTCTACTTCCTTCTGGTGAGATCCCCCTCTGCAGTGCTGCATCCAGCTCTGGGGTCCCCAGCACAGGAAAGACTGGGACCTGCTGGAGTGGGTCCAGAGAAGGCCAAAGGTGATCAGCGGGCTGGAGCACCTCTCCTGTGCAGAAAGGCTGAGGGAGTTGCCTGGAGATTAAAAGGCTCCAGGGAGACCTTAATGCGCCTTTCAGTACTCAAAGAGGACTTATAAGATGGAGACTTTTTTACCAGGACCTGTGGTGACAAGGGGCAAAGCTCTAAAACTGGAAGAATGCCCTGGATGGGGCTTTGAGAAACCTGGTTTAGTGGAAGGTTCCCTGTCCATGGTAGGGGGTCAGACCACATGATTTTTAAAGTCCCTTCCAACCCAAACCATTCTGTGATTCTACAAAACAGGTCCAGCCCCGATGCTGACTGTGAGGGTGATCACATGAAAGCCCACAGGAAATTCAGTCAGAGAGGGAGGTTCAGTGATTTAAGAAAGGTGTTTAATTCCTGGTAAACAGTATATATAACTCAGGACAGGTAAAGACACCTCCATCATGAGCTCAGGTGAAAAATACCTTTTTTGGACAGGGAACATGGTTAGTAGTCAGAAAATGCTCATTCATACCAACAGCTAGGCTACACAGCTTGTACCTCAAAGCACGAGGGAGCCTGCAGTGGGAGGGTCTGCAGAGCATAAGAGGAAGAGCAGGAGCGGCATCTCAGTAAAAGAAATATTTTAATTTGTAGTAATAGCATTTCCTGAAGAAATGGTTTCTTGAGCACTTCTGCTGTCAGGGAGCATTGCCACAACCTTTCAGCTTCCTGCTTGCTTCTACCTTATATATACACTCTTTCCATATGGAAAGTGAATTTTTTTCCTTCTGTCTTTCTATGTAAAGACTTCATGACCCAGCTCACCCTACCAAACCACAAGTGGCTAAATTGGCACAGCTGAGGGGAACAAGAATGGGAACTCAGAAGAATTATATAAACTAACACTGAACTTGAAACAAATGTAAGGCACGAATGCCTGCATCAAGAAGGAAAGTCAAAAGTTTCTGGTGGCCACGTCTCTGTGACTTTAGGGCTGTGAAATATCCAGTGAAATGTAATCCTTCACTGGTTGTTGTAGTATTACAGAATGGCACTTTGGATAGTCAGAAATGTGAAGGTTTCCAGGCTCAAATTTTTGGTAAGGACTTGCCCACTCTCTCTGATTAATAAAGATAGATATCCTTAAAGCTTCTACAGCACTCAAATGATGAATAGTTTTGGAAAGACTGTCAATAATATTCCAAGCATTTTCTCAAAGCAAAAATGCAAAGTCTCACAGGAAGAAGCATTCTGCAGTACTAAATACACCAGAAGGGGGGGGGGGGAGGAATAATTAAACTGTTTTCAGTTTCACAGGGTCACAACCTGGACTGAAACACACTTTGAGTGTTACTGGGTGATGTGCATGCCCACCCAGGAACCCGGAGCTGTCACCAAGAGAACGTGCCGGATGAACCATGAGGTTCCTACAGCGCCGGGGCAGAGATGTACGCACCAGCCCAGTTACTGGGAAACAGCCTGCCCTTACACTGCAAAGCTTCCCGTGGGCTAATTAGCCAGGAACAAGGTAGATTAACCCAGGCAAGGTTGTGTGCTGCCATGACTTGCACCCCGGGGGCCTCCTGGCAGCCTGTCTGGAGGTCTGGTGTCTTCTCGCTGGTGGCATCAGGGCTGCACTGTGACAGGGACAAGGGCTTTACTGGTGCACCCATCAAGTGTGCCGAGGTGGTTTTCGGTCGTTTCCCCTCATTACGGCACATTAGATCAAAAAGCGGATGTAATGGAAGTCTTGGGTAGGTGACTGCAGACAAAATCTGCCTGAGGGTGAACAACGGGCCGAGACGAAGAAACGGTGGCACAGTTACGCCACTGCTCCTCCCTGCTCCTCAGAAACTGAGCCCAGGCCACAAGGCTGAGAAAAAGAAAAAGGATGAGAAGCACTGTGCATCCCTCAAGTTCTGCAATGGCTATGAAGAAAACAGAAAATATGTGGGCGCAATACCAATGTACAGCTGGGGCAGCTTTTGCTGCTTACCTACTGCAGTGAAGGACAATACCAAAACATCAGTGAGATTTTTTTAAATGTAAATAAAGAGTGGATGAGATGATACTACAGTTCTGATTCCACCAAGAACCCTGACATATTTATAACAACCTTCTCAGATAAAGAACACCTGCAGCTCATTCAACTGATTTTATTTCAATTCTGCAATTATTACGATTGAAAATCAGTTATAATTCATTTCATTTTGGCAGCAGTTTTAGAAATATTGGAAAACCTCTAAAGAGGTTCCATACTGCTCCTTACACAGTGCTCAGAACTGAGTGAAACTATGACATAGCAAGAAAAAGGAAAGAAATCACAAAATTGCTGACTTGCAAGATATGAAATTATTTGAAACGGAATTGTGTTTGCACTTTGGAAAGATTTTGATGATTTCTTACAAAAAATACAAATACATAAAGTAAAATACTTCAAAAAAGAGAAGTAGTGTACTGCCCAAAGAAGTACCCAGCCAAGTGCAGACAGACTATACAGACACCTTTAATTGTGACACACTTCTAATGGAGC
Source organism: Mystacornis crossleyi (assembly GCA_013400655.1). Taxonomy (NCBI): domain Eukaryota; kingdom Metazoa; phylum Chordata; class Aves; order Passeriformes; family Timaliidae; genus Mystacornis; species Mystacornis crossleyi. The sequence goes on from VYZQ01060425.1 coordinate 124,490, forward strand.
TGTTGTGCACTAGGGTGTCTCTTGTTTAACGAGAGTGACCCAGGTTCCTGAGTGACCCAGGAACGGACAGAAAGGACACACCACACAAACCCACAACATTGAGTTAAACAGACCTGTGCCCACTTGAAAGATTACCTTAATGCTCGGTTATACCACTAGAAAAAATACAAGACAAAATACACAAAAAATGAGGGAATGCACAAGAAGATGTCCAGAGTCTATACTTTATTTTAGAGAGGGGGAAACAAAAATAAAGAGAATAACAGTATGAAAGAGTCACAGCTGGCCTGCCTGTTCCATGGCCTGACAGTCAGGGTACGCTGATGGAAACCCAGCCTCGCCTGTTCCCAGTGAGACACCACTGCTGCCTTTACGTGGCCACAGCCAGCGTGGTGCAACCTTCAGTGGAGGTCCAAAATCTGCTGACAACGAGTTTGTCTGGAGCTAGAGCTTACCTAGCCCTCTAGAGCTCAAGGCTGAGCTAACAAAAGCAATTTTCTGTCAGCAGCATAGTACCCACAGTGGGGATTTTGCTGACCAAACCATGACAGGCAAAGGGCTTGGTGTTTTCCTGTCGAGAGACACTGGCAGAACTGCACAGGTTCAGCTTCAAAGGCTGCAGACCTAAACATATCCAAAGGCAGGGCTGTGGAGGGTGGTCTGGCAGCTCCCAACTGACCCCAGGAACCCACAACCACACGCACCACGATGCCACAGCACACGGCAGGAGTCAGAACATGGCAGGACAGAGCCTTCAAATTAAACAAAAAATTAGCTAAATTACAGGCATATTGCTCCAGCTCAGAAATCAATTACTAAGTGACAAGGTTAAATGATATTTTATAGACAACCTGATTTTATTATCCATCTCAGGGTGTGCTCCTGCTTTTCTACAGGAAACACTGAGCTACAAACAGTGAGGTTGGTAACCCCAATTTTGATGACATTATAAACAAAAACATCACGTTCTCTCTAGTTTTTTACAGATGTAAACAGAAAGAAACGGTAGAGAAAAGGTAGAAAATAACACTGCATAGATACAACTCCAGTTACCCTCCACACAAACTGAAAGAATTGGCAGGACTCTTGAGTTATCTCATGAACTGCTTAACGAATAGAAAATGGGGAGGACACTGAAATGCTCGATACGTTGTGTGTATTGGAATAAATGAAAAGACTTTGCTTGCTTACATCTGAAAACAAAAGGGTTAAGAAGAATGATGTATATACCTTCCTGTTACTAAAACAGGTTTGTACTATGACTATTCAGTCCTTTTTTTCTCAACATATTGCTCCATCCATTTGAATTAGAGCTAAATACGACAGCTTTTCTGGACTTCTGTTGGTACCTATACAAAAACATCAGAACAAAAAGCCTGACTTAGCTAAACATTAAGGTGCTCAGTGACACTGTTTTCCCCCATAACTTCTGTGCTGAACTCATTACTTTGGCTTGGCTTAAAGCATGTGTTACCACAAAAGAGTAAGGAGGTATAGTTTTAATCTGAATAATCCTGTTTAGAGGCTGGTTCCACTCTCTGGATATTCACTGTATGTCCCGTTTAGAAAAAGTGCTTAAAGTGAGAGGCTTCCCCCCGTCACTGCCTCAGGACCATGGCACAGAGAGCACATGTGCACTCACTACAGCCATGGCAAAGAGAGAGATGGATTTTTCCAAGGATACACCCAAAATGCTCTATCTGGTTTTTATATTTAAGAATAGGGACTCCTGAAACACAGATGCCTTATAAACTACAGGTATGACTAAGAAATGACATGTTACACCTCTCTTGACAGAACATAAAAATTTTATTTTCATCTACAGCGATATTCATAGACATTTTCCCAAACATGAGCTAATTCTGTTACTTCCAAGAATAAATTCATATCTACTGTCAAATAACCTCTACATTTGTTGTACTAAAGCAGTATTTTTATATATTAAGAATAATAACACCTCTGCACTTTAACATTTTCCACCCAGGGATCCAGATCCACTTTTGAGACAGAACATCTATTATAAGCTGTTTTATTACTAAGGTGTGTGGTGCACCCACTATTCACACTCTCCATACCTTTGAAGTGAAGACATAAAGAATTATCAAAAAATGGAAGCCATCACATAAATGCAATAGTGCAAAGAATAGCACTGTAATCTATTCACCACAGAAAGTGATATAAATAAAACACACATGGCTAAGAAAACGTTTCAAGGAGGTTTTTATTAACTGATTATATTAGCCTGCCAGAGTATTTTGGAATTATACAGCCTGTATTTATTAAACAAGAATTGTTATTGGAAAAGGGTTTAGGTGATTTACAGACATATATTGACTGACAAGTACAACCTATTCAGTAATGTCTGTATATGCAAGGGAAAAGAATCAGTAATGGAAGCTTTTAAAATCAGGAATTCATTTTAAAAACCCCAACAAAATAATAACGTACATTAAGTATAGAAGTGGTATTTATAACAAAAGACTACTTGAAGTGTGAAACACCTGCAGATGCCAAGTGTCACGTGGGGAAAGCAAGAAAGGGCAGCTGCACAAGGACACGCCCAGCAACACACATAGACCAGCTCTGGCCACCTCACCGAGAGCAGAGGCAGCCTGGGGGGTCCAACCTAGAGAAGCACCCCCTCCATCATTGTCAAAACTGAGGATATGGGGAAGTTCTGGAGCCTCTCCTGGAGTTAAGCTGCTTTTGCCTTCCAAAGCACCCTGTGGCTGACCTCCTCTGAGAGTGCCCTAGCTCTCCTGGTGGGGATTACTTTCGGTACATTATGATGCCCTAATTCAGAGTCTCTCTTGGGGGGGTCTCTCTCCCCTGTTCCCTCTTCCAACAAAAAGTGCAGCCACCAACTGTGGAAGTTCATGTGGAGCAGAACATCTTCAATGGGAGAAAATCAAAATCACTGTAACCTTCCAATCTGCCCATGGTGCCTCCTTGGGGTGAAAGATGTGCTTATGCGTCGGTAAGTCAGCTTTCCCTCTTCCTGGGGAAAGCTCTAGCAACCCTTCCTCACGGGGCAAGAGTTCTCCCAACAAGGCTGCCAGGAGGGAGCAAGGGAAAACTTCGCTACCATCTGTTATGTTTGATGACATCCCCGGAGGTCCCTGACTCGCATTCTGATCAGAGCAGGTGAGACTGATGCAGACACACCTTTTGTATGGAGACCAGAGACACAAGACCACCAGACACATGACACAGCAGGTTTGTGTGCTTTTGACCCTCCCCAAGAATGCAATTTTAAGCAACTGAGGAAAATTAATGGTAATGTAAATGGCTAAAAAAATCGATGCAGCTCCAAGTCTTCAACACACATGATAGCGCCAGAAGTAAATGTAACTGTAAATGCAGGCGAAGGCTTTTTTGGACTCCCACTGTACTTGCTAGGAGCAATGCCAACCTTGCAATTCAGGAATCAGGCACCACCGAAGGGTATCTGGCTTCAAACAGTTATTTCCATTTTTAAGGTTTCCCAAAGCAGTTTTACTTTGCTAAAGATAATAATAAAGTGGAAAAATTCACTAGCATTAAAGATGAATCAGGGGCTGGGTTGCTCCGAGATACTGACAGCTCAAGGGAACTCGAATAAATGAGGAAAGAGAGAGGTTTGGACGAGCATAAACCAAACCAAATAACGTTTCCCCTCCATCCTTCCACCAGGAAATTGGGTTGGTGGGGCTTCTTTGCCCTTCCTGTTCACAACTGACAAAATGACCTCGGGAAAACTACGAGTTGTAGCACCCGCTGCCTGAGGAGAGGGAGACTCCGGGAGATTCGGCACGGTCCATGCTGGACGCTCTTGAGAAATATCCCGTCTCCGCTTCTCCGGTGAACTCCTCGTTCCCTTCCTCCGATACCGCTCTGCCCGCCGGGGGCTCCTTCGCCCAAGGAAGGTCTCGCCCTGCCCCCGGGCTGCACGGCCAGGCACTGCCGGGCGGATCCCGGCTGTGGGGCCCGGCATCACCGAGCAGATCCCGGCGGCACGGTCCGGCAGCACCGGGCAGATCCCGGCTGCTGGGCAGGGCAGCACAGGGCAGGATCCCTGGCTGAAGGACACGGCAGCACCGGGCAGATCCCGGCTCCACGGCCCGCCAGAACGGGCACATCCCGGCCGCAAGGCACCGCGGCACCGGGCACATCCCAGCATTAGGGCACGGCAGCACCGGGCAGATCCCGGCTGCACACCGCGGCACTGTTTCACAGCCGCTTACAGCCTTTTGTAACCGCGCGATAATCTGTCAGATGGACTTAGGCACTGACAGTCAAACATGCCAAAAACGTCACCACCCACTCGTACTATCCATCCGGTGAAGGACTAGGAAGCGCCGCATTGCTTAACCTTTCCTCCGCCTTCCACTCGCACAGGAAATCCCCACCCCCCACGGCGTGACACCGCCGCGAGGGACCCGAGGTCCCCCCTCCCCTCCGGCGGGGGCTCCGCGGGCGCCGTGCCCGCGGCGCATCCACGCCCGCCCGCACTCACCTCATCTTCCCGGCGGGGCGCGGCGGNGCTCCGGGCTCCGCCGGGCTCCTCGGCCGGTGCCGGTGCGAGGTGCCGGGGACTTGGCCGTGCCGCGTCCCCGAGCCGTTCCCGGCTGGATGGGGCGGTGCCGAGGTTGCAGACCTCTCCTCTGCACAGTGCTGTGGGGGTCCTGTACGCCTGCGTTCAGAACCGGTGCTTTTGTGGATGGAAGCACGAGCAGAAATGGCATTTCCAGCTAATACCGGAGGGCAGCTGTGGTTTCTCCTCCGTCACCCTTCCCACCAGCGAGTGTCCCTGCGAGCTCTCCTGCCCTGCTTTCAGCCTGGTCCTTTCTCCACACCCACCTTCCCACCACCCACCCTGGGAAGCCTGGGCTGCCTCCCAGTCCTGTTTCTCCTATCCAACTCTCCTCCCCACTCCACATCCCAGTCCGTCCCTAACCCTCTGCCCTTCTCCTTCCATCACCTCCTGCCAACTCCCTTGTGCAACCCAAACGACAGGGTAATGATCCAGAGCCTGGAACTTCCCTTGCCCCTCTCCATGTCTCTTTACCTCTTCCCATGCACCACCCAGTAGAAAAAAGCTTATGTTGAAATTGGTATCACTTGGATATCCTCAAGGATCTGCCATGATACAGGACAAAATTATGCACTTTCTCATATCTTCCATCCATAGGTCACCATAACTTTTTTGCCATTTCTCAAGAGTAAAGGCTCTTCACACTGGCTCTCTGTGGATCATCTCCCCCTGATCTCTCCCAGTTCTGCATCATCCAGTTTAGACACAAGAACCCCCAAACAACCATGTAATCCCACAGCAAGCTGTGGGTTTCCAGGCAGCTGGCATGTGTGTGCACATGGTGTCTGGAACAGTAAAGGCTTCTGGCCCTCTCCCTGTGTGAGTGTGCACCCCAATTAACACTGCCCGCATCACTCCCTGAGACCCACCTCCATCGTGTGCTAGTGTGCCGGGGCAGTTTTGGGAAGGTGCAGGCGGTGTGGCTGGGAGGCTGACCTGTGGGCAGTGTGGGTGGCAAAAGTGGGCTGTGGGCAGTGCCTACGGTGCAAGGTTGTGCAAGGGCCGCGGGGAACGTGCCCATGGTGCAGAGCACACTGTGGGACTGCACGGGAGGGGACCAGGTGTGGCACAGAATGTGCAGGAGATGCAGAGTAAAGCAGTGGGGGCCATTTCCGATATAAATACTTTCCATTTTTATTTCCATTTCTCTGAAAAGTTTATATACTCATGCCAATACAACATCTATTTTCACTGTAGTAGTAACCTATGCCACCAGAATAAATATTGCAAAAATCAAGCCCACAGATTTGATGCCCTACAGAGCTATTTCACCACTGGCTTGTCAAGCTTTGCTGCTGTCCACTGTGGCTCCATACCAAATAAAATACACCACAATAACAGCAACAATAATATGACAGCAACAAAACCCATGGTAGTAATAATGTATATGCTTTTTATTCAAGGCCATGCTTGTTTCTTGGTAGCTAATACATATCTGATAACTGCTGTTTTCAATGATCATTAATATGTTAAAAAAATCATTTAGAGACAGAGTTACTGAAGGGCCAGGGAAAGGGAACCCCCCACCACTTCTGTCCCTCACAAGCACAAATCCCAGCTCGTGCTTTCCCTGTCCCTTAGCAGGTCTGCTCCATCCTCTTCCCAGGTGACCCCACCAATGAATCTAAGCTCATTCAGAGAGGGTCTCCTAAAGAAGCTGCTTCCCTTATATCTAAGGGGCCTCCTTGTTTGTTTGAACCCAAAATTTATAGACCTTTCTTATAAGCAATTATCCTAAATCTCCTAGGAGGCACAATGTATGTTGTTTGTATAAAGAAACAACTGTGTTAGGCCACAGATCTGATATGCAGTCTCCCCCAAGTGACAGTGGCTTGGAGAGACTCATTCACATAATTTGTGATGAGGTTGCTGAAGGTAGTAAGCATATGAAGAAATAATCAACAAAAATAAAACCTATTTTCTCATTACTATCATCTGACTAATCCTTTAAGTGTGGGTCACTGACCAGCACATGGGACATATGGGAGAGAGCATAAGGCAGGGAGGATGCTTATTATAAACTAGAGAGTTTCATGGTAATACTAGAATTTAGAACTTGATTAAAATAGAAAATCCATATGTGAGTTCACTGATAATCTGTTTCTTTAAAAGATAATTTCTTTAAGATAGGTTTATACAGGCAAAAATCAAACAGGCAAATACATTTATGTAAATCACACTATGGTTGAGATATAAAATGAGAATAAGCAAAAATGTCTCCTGCAAAGACTTTTATCTGTTCATGTTGGCTGCACAGCATAAAGGGGCACAAAGAGCTGAAACCACAGCCACCACATGCCCCAGTACTGACCCATCCAGCCCTGGCAGCTGCCCACAAGGGACTGCAAACCACCGGGTAAGGACAGGGGTGGCTTCTGCCACTCACTGCTTTGTACCTGCACTGCCTCCTGAGCGCAGGTACTCTCTGTCCCTGGACAAGCTGCAACACCTCACGGGCTATAAACTCGTGCAGTGTCTACCCTTGCGAAGGGTTGGGAGGTTTAATTGCCCATGAGGTGGTTGAGAAGTGATGCAGAAATGCAGTGAGGCTACTAGACAATTATATTTGCCATTTTATTTATTTTCACAGAAGGAAGCAAGAGAGAAAAGACAGAAGCCAGTCTTGCTGGCCACTAAAGGCACAAAAATAGAACAGTGTTAAAAATCTTTCTTGTATCAGAATCCACAAGGCTTCCTTATCACCATTCATTGGTTGACCACCAGATCACTGCTGACAGAAATTATTGACTGGACCATGTAATAATTGTTTCACTGGGACAAATCTGACATTATATTGCAATCACAACTGTATGTCTTCTAAGAGACTTAAAGCTGATAATTTGTATCAAAAAATTTATAATCTTTGACTGTAGTCTTGTCAACGCACCTGCTTTTTGCCCATGGGGTAATCCTGACCCACCAGTGTGGTCTCCATCCTGCTGGCCTCATTGGTCTTCCCGCTCCCCACTGCACCTCTCCCTAACTGCAAATTCTCCTGCACAGCACAGCACAGCACAGCACAGCACAGCACAGCACAGCACAGCACAAGAGAACTGCTGTCCCTAGGGCTGCATCTTTCCCAGCTGAGACCTCCCACATGGCAAACCCTGATGGATCTGCTGCCTTGCCTCTGGGTCCTGTTGCAAAAACTGCCCTGGGGCCTGCTCTGTTTGCTGCTACAGAAATTTCTTGTTAGGAGAAGGAGGAGGAGAAGGAGGAGGATGCCCTCTTTAAACAGTCACACAGCCTGGGGCAACATCCTCTGTAAACATCCTCCTATCAGGAGCTCAAGGTCATCCAGCTGTTTTTCTCAGAGTCCATGCCATGTCCAGGTTAGGGCAGCAAGAGTCTTGTGGTCATATTTTCCCCACTGAATTTGTCCAGCTCAGAGCTTTCTCTTGAAACTCTGGCACTTTTCTGTGGACTTGTCCACAAAACTCTCTCTTTTTAAGGACGACAAATATCCACAACAGTTTGTTTTTCACACTTATTTTTGGAAGGCTTTTCCTAAGCATGGAGGATTTAGCCTTGTGAAAGTCACACTGGAGAGGAATTCATTATATCAATTGATCATATCACATCCGGTAATACATATATGCTTTTATTTCTAAAAAGAATTGTTCCTCAGACAGCAACAAGACTTGGAACTCTTGCCAAATATTAAATTGTACAATTTCACAGAGACCTTGCTGGGGCAGAAAGAACATGATTTATCAAATTCAGGTGCAAAGCGAAATTCAAAGATTCCCAAAATTCAAAGAGGGCCACTCCCAGATGTTTGGTTTCCACCTATCACCACATCCCTGCGATCTTTGGCACCATTTGGCAAAGGCTCCATCTCAGGCTTGTTGTAGCAGCCCAGAGGAGCTGTGGTGAGGCACTGGAGGTGAGGGACTGCACATTACCCACTGCCTGCACCTGGATTTCCTTAGCAACACTTCATCCAGTTCTCAGGTGAGGAGGAAAGGATGAGAAGAGAGTGGAACAAAGAATCAAGTAGGAGCTAAAGGGGATAGGAAAATTGAGACTACAGAAATATGAAGGAATTACGTAAGTTTGGGATTTTTATTTTAACAAGAAAAGAAGAGAAAAGGAAATTATGTGAAAAGGAAAAAATGACGAAATCATGAAGAAGGAAAAGAAGTAATATAGGAAAAGGCGGAGAATAAGTAGGAAAAATACACTGCTGATATACCTTAATTCTATTTTATTACACTTCCTCCAGTGAAGATGGGAGTCCAGCTTTGCTCTCAGGGAGATAGTCAGTGCCTCCTCTTGGAAAGGAAGAAGCTCACTGGCACTTTTATTTTTCCTGTTATGCCTTCTGAGAGCAGGGTTTACAATCATTAGGAAGGCTGAAGCAGGAAGCTGCAGACTTCCAGGCAGCAGGGAGGAGCTCTGCCTTGCAGGCAGACCCTGGGGACCTGTTCAAGGCCAAAGGTGATTTTCCCTCTCACCCAAAACTAGTGGGAAGGATGTCAGCACAGAGGCGATGCTGTGCTCCCAAAGTCAGAGGCAGCCGGGACTCTCCAGGCTGCTGCACCGCGTGTGGCCAGATTTTCTGCTGAGCAGGAGCTGTACATACGGGAAATGCCACAGGGCTTTTCACTTCAGCTGAGCCTCCTGTCAGCTCACTCTCCAACTGTTCAGGCTGTAGACAGAGACTCTCAGACAGAGCTCAGCTTCTGCTCTTTTTAGGTGCTGTAAAGAGGCCAAAACACTTGAACCTCTGGTGTAATAACTTTCCCTGTGGTTATACACTGATGTCATAAATTTGATATTATAAGGTCAATGAAAGCTGATGAAAAGGAGAAGCGGGGCAGGCAGGAAGGAACCCTAAAATGTTGACATTTATCTTAATGAGAAACTGAATCCAGAAAGAACAGCCAGGCAACTGATTTTGTAGAGAGGAGTTCTCTTCAGGCTCATGCAGACTGTTCCCCCTTCAGCACATCTCTGCAGTGCAAGGGCAAAGCAAGGCAACGCAAATTACAATAATCTAATGTGGCTACAGAACTCACCCAGGCTTTTTAATTTTTTCTTTCTAACCATAATGACTGAACAGCCTGAAGGAGATTTCTTTATCCTATAACCTGGAATTTGGAGCAACTGTAGCTCGTGTAGCACTGACAGAATCCACAGAGCAGATGAATTTGCTTCCCTCTGGCTACATGCTTATTCTAGGTAATTCCAAAGGGCAGATTTAAAAAATGTTCATCTCTTAGAAGCTCATGCTAAAAACCCATTCAGTTGCATGGAGACCCAGAAAGCAGGTCACCATTCCCATGGTTCTGAGCTCGGCACTTCAGACTAGACCCAAAGAGGCAGCCTTTAAGGACAGATATGTCCACTACAAACAGATGGAAATGTCTAAATTCATTTAGTGTAGTCTGCAGTCAGCCAAAGGTGGTAAAACCAAATCTGTGCTACATTGAGACTGTGAAGCTGGTGGGGAGGAACCACTTGAGTCCAAGATATCAAGCTTTCCTAACAACACAGACAAAATGTAAGGTCCAAAGAAGCGCCTACAGCACCAGATGACACTGACAGGCTCTGTTGAAAGGAGGCCCCTTCTTATACTTCCACATTTGGCAGGAAATGGGGGGATCCACAGCGCTGTGAACCATCCTGATTGACAAAGGTCTCTGAAGTGGCTTTTGAAGATTAGCCCATTCTTATCACTGCTGACTTCAATAAGGTCTCTCGGACTCGGAGCTAGATGGCAGCTTTGGCTGCACTGCCACTGATACCTCCATGCAAATTATCACTTCCGCAATTGTTTAATGACTTCAGGGGGCAAAGTAGTTCCATTACGAAAAATAAAATTGCTGCAGAAGTTCATGACTGAGGAGAATTATAAATCTCTCTCAGCAAGAGCAGGAACTGCTGATGTCCTCACTCATCCAGCAGCCAGCAGCCTCCATCCGGGATCAGACATGTGGGAGTGATTCTGTCCTTCCCCCCAGGAGCCGGCCCCTCATCTCCCATCTTCGGGATGAGGAGGTGCCCTGGCTTGGGACATCTCTTCTGCAGGGCAGGCTGCTGCAGCTGGAGCTGTGTGGCAGTGCTCAGACTGCCCCAGCACAGCTGTGAATCCTGGCCAGCAGTGAGAGAAAAAATTTCAGTTTAGGCTTCACATAAGTCTGTTCTTTCCACTAGTAATTAAAGTGACATTTTCCCTGCCATCTGTAGGATTTTTTTGAGAATGCAATTGAGTGATCTGTCAACAGCCCTATTTCCAGGAGAAAACAGAGCAAAAAGACTGCCTGCTTCCCTGAGCAGAACTAGAAGAAATTAAAAATGCCAACGCTTGTAAAAATGGGGCTGTTTGCCCTTGAAAGGTCTTGTCACATGAATACTTTTGAAGGAAAATAATATCCTCTAATATTAAATCTTTCAAAGAATAAAGTTCATCCAAACATTTCACATAGGAAATATGACCTTGAATTAACTAACCCCATATTAATTACAATAGTAAAAAATCCATTTAAACAAAATTGATTAGCTCAGGAATTTTAAAAAAATAATTTGAAATGGTAGGTTTTTTTAAATCATCATCATTTCAAAAACTATTTTCTTTTACATTTATCTCCTTTCTTTTCCCTTTTTTTAAAACTTTTTTTTTAATATAGTGACTGGTTTTTGTAGAGCTCATCAGTTGGAAATTGTTAATACCTCTCAGGTTTCAACAACCTGTCAAAACTTGCACTATCAGAAATATTTATGTAATAATCATCTTTCAGGAAATAATTAAAATAGTACATTAGAATTAAGTTGAAAAAGGCTGTAGTTTTGATATCATACAAATATACATCCTTTCTGAATAAAATGAATATATGAAGACAGGCAGGAGAGGCAAACAAAATTAAAGTCTCTTCTTGGAAATGGGCAATGACCCTAAAAACCAGACTGATTCTATGTTTGTTTTATAAGTGTATAAGAGAGGGAGAAAGAAGTATTTTGAAAACATTTGTATTGTTTTCTGAATATTTTAAGACTTAAGAGAATAGATATTATCAAATTTAGCAGCTAATTACTTTGAATACCCTAACAGAGAAACATTACTTGAACACCTGCTCATAATTTTGGACAAATATGACAGTCAAACTGTTGGAGTGAGTATAGGATCCCAAAATCCCATCGCTAAATGCCACAGAACAGAGAAAAAAAATTCCTTCCCTAAAAATACTTAAAAATCTAAGTATATGATATAAATTACAGGCTGCCCACAGAGAAACAGAAATAATCGAGAAACAGTGAGACAGTGCTGGTCCCCTCAGTGTCCCCACACAAGGAAGTGGGAGGGCAGGGACAAAGGGATAAAAGCAGATGCATTCACTGATATCTCTAAGTGCAAGTCACAGAAGTGTGAACAGAGATACAATAAGAAATCAGGAACACAGCCCCAAAACTATCAGAGAGGTAGTCAGGGCCACTGGCTTTATGAGCAGATAAGGGCAGCAACATGTGCCAGAAATGGGTGCAGTCCTGGAAGCTGAAGAGTAAAGCTAGAAATGATGGAAGGAAAAGCAAGAAATGGGAACTGAAACCACAGGAAGTTGAAGGGGAGTATCTGAATGCTTGGTAGATAACAGCAATACACAAAAGACATGAAGAGATGAGTCTCTTCTTCGAGCAACACTGCACCTGCTGCAGCCAGGACGAGGGGAGGGAAGGGACAGAAGCAGAAGCCCAGGTGTGTCTTCAGCCACAGACTTAGACCAGCCTTATGCTCCTTGGTAGGCCAGGAAAAGGGAGCTGCTGCAGACAGAGTATCAGGTAAAGAATTCAGGTGTTTCTGCGAGAATAAAATATGCAAAGTTAGGGCATAACTCTTTCTTTCTTTTATTTTATTTTGTTCTCTTTTTCTTTTAAAGTGAAAAAGAGGACACTCCTGAGAAAACAAATAAATGCAAGAACAAAGGAACAAGGACGGAAGAGAGGAGAGCTGAAGATTAACTATAACAATGGCAAAATTGTGTAAAGTTTCCTGGATAAAGAAAGGAGAATCACTTTAACAGTCATCAAACGGATGTTTGGCTTGACACATTACCCACCATTTGCCAATTCAGCTAATAAATGTATCAGGTTTTCATAGAGGAACAAAGACACATTTAACAGCAAAAGTTAGAAACAGAGGAGCAGTAGAGGCACAGATGGGATGGGATTGTTGAAAATCCCCTTTGATCAGTAACCCTAGGGATGAACTTGCAGTATTTCTCATCTATTTCTTCTAAAGGATAACAGTTTAAAATGAAGAAAGGGATCACAAATGCTTTACTATATCCCAAGAGTAGCACCATGTGAGAAGGATGAAAAGGGAATTTGCAACTCCTGTTTTCTCTGCTGCAAGTAATGACAAATCACCTACAGTTCCAAAAGCAGAAAACCTGAAAGTACCCCATTTGCAAAAACAAATTAAAAAAAAAAAAAAAAATCAACAAACAGAAAGTATTGTGGATAATCAAGCCCCCAGACACAATGAAAGCCTGTCACTTGTATGTTATGGACTCTTATGACTGGATTAACCTTAGAAAGAGTAAGGGTATTATGCCTTAGCTTCACACACTTCAAGAAGAGGGAGATTAACATCACTTTTAAAAGAAGTTGTTCCAGTGCTCCTCTGGCCATTAATTTTTCTGCATTGCTCCTTTCTCTGTATAAACTGAATACAAGCACTCATACAGCTGCACAGCTAAATCAGATGAGGAAACTGAGGAAACAGGGCTTTTTGTCTGCAATAGTTGTTGTGTCCCAGCTGGGTTCTTCCTACGAGCAACATTAACTCTTGTGCTGGTGCATGGCATCAGAGTAAACAGCTGGGATCAAGACCTCTGCCTTCAGTGACAGTGCCAGGTAACATCAGATTGAAGTGACCCTGAAACCATGGCCTTCAAAGGTCTTGCCTGAGGCCAAGTTACTAACACAGAAATTGTCAGGAGCTCTTGCCATGAGCATAACTCTGAGCAGTGGAACAACATTCCACCAGCTGAGTACCCAGAAACAGGAGATGTGTACTGGGAGGCAGGACCAGGGCAGTTTGTAGGTGAGAGGATGTGGTGTATCCTTCCCTGCTGCAAAGCTGGAGTTCCACTCTCTAGGTATGCATTGTCATTATGTCCCCAGGGTCATGGTCACACATGAAATTATGTACCCCAAAATCTAGATTTTACTGCCAAATGTTTTCAAATGCATCTCTAATTGAGAAATCACAAATGTGTGTTGTTAAGTAAAAGCCTGTCTCTTCTATAAGTGTATCATGTTTAAATGAAGATACCTTACTAAACAGGAAGAATGCATTGAGAATTCACTTTAATACATGTTTATTGGTGTCCTGCACTTTCAGTGTAGGAGGTTGGAGATGTAATAAAAAAGTTTCAAAATTTATTGATTCAATTTCATTTAAATCACTCTAAACAACCAGTGCTTTAGAGTTCAGAGAATTAACATTTACTGTCCGTTACAAGCAAAATTTTAATATTACCGTTTTTGAGTCCACTTAGAACTCCTCTTTTAAAATTCTTCAGATACATTCCTCATAGTAAACAATACATTTCAATCTGTGTCACAATCAACATTGATAAGGCCTTCTTAACCATTTTATACCACCTCCACTGTTACTTCATTGCAAAACACAATCTTATTTCATACTATAAATACCCATCCATGCACAAAACACAGGGGCCAGAAGTTACACATTAATATTTCATGTAGGCTTCCAAGTCTTCCTTTACCCTCTGCAGGTTTATGGTACACTTAAAAAGATATCTTTAGCCTTGGTCTACTTGGTCTTAAAATACAAATATACAATATCCATAAGCATAAAAAAGTAAAGCTAGATGGCCTTACCATTTGTTATGAACTGCTAAAATCTTATACATGTACAATATAGCATCATGCTGATTAATATACATATTAGTTAAATATATGAACCAATAATGGGGATGTGGCCAAGCTTTATTGTTTTGTTTTCAAAAAGAAATTATTCATATACAAGTAAAAAGATATTTAATTTAAACTCATATGAACTACCTGGACCACATAGACATCTGTAAGCCCTGCTGAGAAATTCAGGTCAAACTGGGACAAAGCCTGCTGATTAATTGGAAAAGGAACACAACTCCTCATGGGTGACACCCACAGTGTGCTGTTCCCAAGAGAATGCAAATTTACCAGCATTCACATTTTCAGGTCTGGAACACTAATTTTTGCATCTTACATCGCAGTTTATATTTTTTGTATCTATTCACTAGCCTCCAGCAGAAACAGTTCAGTACCTTGACGTTGTCATAGATTTTTCTAAATAAGTAGATATACAGTACAAAGTGTAGATAGTGAAACAAATAAGCACATATATACAGTTTTTGAAAGGCATTTTTGTGACCAGTTTAGCAGTGTTTATAGAAAACATTTAAGATAGTCACATTCTGCTGATACCACTGTATTGCAAACTGTCAAGCCACATTTCTTATATTAAACTTGTACTGCATTGTATATTGTACAACAGAGAACGATCATTCTTAAGGTGTGACACAATGAAAAAAAAAATACTAGACTGAGTAAGGTAACCAGCACAGGGCTTAATTTTCCTGAGGTTTGTAAGAATTTTTTAAACAAAAATCACAGTGACCAGGCTAAACTGCAAACATACTGTTAAGTTTTAAATATACAGTTTATACATAAGTTCTGTGCATGGTCGACTCAACTGTGTATGTTCATGCTGATGTTTCCTTTAAATGACTCGCCACTGCATAATACTTGTGTCCTTTCCTCCTGTGGAGATGAGATGGGTGTCTTCACAGAGAAAATCTACATTAGTTACATGACTACTATGTCCACCGTACACATGGCTTGGAGCCTAGAAAACACCACATTAGTGAGAATAGCAGCTGTCATAAAAGCATCTTGTTAGAACATTCATATGACAGTGAAACCAAGGCATCATATCATTCTCCTAAAGTATTTTTATATTAAATGAACTTTTAAATTTAATTGCTGTCTCAATCAACCTTAAATAAAAGCCATAGATGTGTAAATACTCCCATTCTTCCTGTTTTGATGTGTTTGGTTTTTTGGGGTTTTTTTTGTTCATAGAAAACAACATTTAATGCATTTGTGTAAACTACAAGAGTAAATTTTTGGGAAATATCTTACCCTAAACTGTGAGCATGGATATGAGAAGAGATGTACTTTGCCAAAGTCATCTCCTGTTGATAGCAGTTTTCTCCCATGTGATCGACAGACAGCATTGATATCTGTACCATCTGAACCTTCAGGCCATACACCTGAAACACGGAGGGACTAATTAAAGGGTTTTATAATGGAAATAAAAGTGACAGCCTAAGCTTCTGTTAAAATATTAATAAAGGATGACTTGTTTAAGGAAAAGAAAAACCAAAAATATAACTGCACCAGAGTCAGAATGTGTACTTCCGTACCAGCTAAAGTTGAGATCCTAATAGGTAATCAAGCACAGAAAAAAATGCTTTATTCCCTCTACTCAGCAAAGTGCTTTTTACTCTGAGAAAAAGCATTCTGCTGAATTACAGTCATGTGTCTGAGCCTGAAAGGATTTTCATATGGTTATGTGGAAAAGTAACAGTTACTGCTTTCATCTTCCCTTCTGCTTATGTATGAGTTAACACAATTTTTTCACATTACATGGGTATGATTTTTAGACTAGAGCATGATCCAATAGTACTTTCTTCATATTACTAAAATCTAAAACCTATGAAACAAGACATTATACAGTTCAAATTATTATTTATTAATTAAAAGATCCCTTGAAAAGAAACTGAAGAACATACTATAAAGTTTTAAAATGCCTTTGTTCTACTGTAAGTACTTCTCTTCCTTCCCCACATATTGTGTACTCTTTGCTGTTCTTGCATGAAGTGGTGTTCTAAAATTAAACTGTAAGGTCAGCAGTGCAAAGACCAAATCTGTGCACCACATCTTTAAAGCCTCTGAATACTTGCCCGTAATAAACTGCAATTTTACTAAAATCCACCTAGTTATTGAAATTTCAGAATTTTGTATGCGGTACTGTGGGCTTTTTTCTTTTTGTTACGATTTTCTCATTTAAATTTTATCTAATCCCTACTCAAAGGGCACCAAGCTTTCAGAGACCACTGGCATCTTCAGTCATAATACGTGTTCTGTCACTATGACTTGGCAAACCCCCTGCCTTGTCTCGGTGCTGTGATTTTCAGTGCCTGTCCCTGTGTCACCTGTCCTCTGCAGTGTGCCCCTGCAGTCCTGCCCACTCGAGTGCACACTCCTCTCCTGGTGCTGCTACAGGTCAGGGTGAGAGAGTTGCTACTCCCCTAAGAACTCCCGTGCCTGCAGGCAGGGCAGGCACACTCAGTTCCTCCTTCTTCAGGATACTTTTAACACCACAGCGGGCATTTGCCACGCACCACGAGAACAGCTATCCTTCAATCACTGTGATTCTTCCCAAATACAGCCTTCGTATCACTGTGCAGCAATTCACTATGAGCAGGTGATTCTGTGTCTTTTTAAGGAATTACAAATTGCTGTAAATAAAATACAAAGTCTGATTTGTAGACTGCTCTTAACTTTCCTGCTGTGTGGTGAAATACCTCGTTGCTATATCAGGGATAGTAAAAGAGGCCCAAAGAAATGGAAGCTGCAAAGAAACACAGTAATTGCTACTCGTGGAATTATGAATATGCAGAACAAAGAGACACAGAAAAGCTGTTTTAAATATCTGCTTTGACAAAAAGGAGGCTGTATGAATATCAAATGCTAGCTGGAAAGAGGCAGGAATCTTCCCAAGAGGTCACTATGACAAGCTGCAAATAACCCCTGAAGGAAATGGTTAAAGGAACAAGACTGCCATTTTGAAATGGGGAAAGGATAGTAGCAGGGCTTTTCTTTGAATCTTTCGGTTCTTTCAAAATTTATCCCAGTACCTCACAATCAGTTTTTATGAATATGCAAATTGAATCCCCCTTGCAGAAAAAGTAGTCCTTATTTTTTCCCATCCTCTGCAGACACGTAAAAGAGACCATTTCCTTTCTCTCATTTGAAGACTGATGCCATGCTATTTTTTCCTCCTCTCCTCTGAAATTCATTCATTACATCGCTTCTCTCAGAACAATATTTTGATGGATAATTAATTATTCTTTCTAGTCAGCACATTATCTGTTGGTCCAGTGTGCAAAAACCAGAAGCAGCCATTCCAGCTGTGACTGAAGCAGATACTGATAAATGGATGATTGCTTCACATTTTGCATGGCATCCTTTTCATTACACATCCCACTAATGTATCTGCCTGTCCTACAACAGCATAATGCTGTTGACTCATGTTCAGTTTGTATGCAAGAATAATCTGATGTTTCTGTGCAGATCTGCTCTCATCTGCTCTCATCTGCATTTGTACAACTGGGTTCTGCCATTCTAGTGTGGAGCCTCCTCTTTCGCTCTGTTGAATTGCTTCCTTTTTTCATACCACTCCTCTATTTCTCAAGACAACTTGCTAATCCTGCAGCTTCACACCTACAAACTTTACATGCTGATTTATCATGTATGCTATTATTAAATATATTCAAACAAACATAATATTCAATTTACAGTTTTCTAGTTGGTTTGAACCCAACCAGTCTGAGCTCTGCTTTGCTTGCAGTGTTGTCAGGCTTTGTACAGTATCTTAGATTTCTTCTATTCCTGTCCTTCACCTCAAACACAATTTTTTTTCAAAACTGGACATGTGCTATGAACTGATACCTTGCTTGTGTATACAGCAGCACATGGCTATTGAAAGAGCTTATGGATCAATAAGTGCTTTAAAGCCTTTGCTCCTTCACATTTAGGTGTTCGTATCACTAAAATATCCTCACTCAAGCTCACTTCTTTACATGCTATTGACTTTCAGTAATCTCTAAACACCTCCAGACTGACTAATCTGTTTCCATGCTCAAAGACAGGTGTTCAAAGGCCCAGTGTTCCTTTTTCCCCCTGCACTGGTTTATGCTGATCTGTGGGTGCTCTGCATAGTTCGTGATTTTTATGTGGTTCTACCAGAAGCAGAAAATATCCCTAGTTACGGTCAGCCAGTCGCTACTGAAAAATCAATATACTAGAAGCCTCACATCCTGGATGCTGTGATTGCTGCTTCTGTGTCCAGTGAGGCAATCCCAGCAAGCATGTGAACTAACTGGCTGCTCTGAGGCCCCAAAGTACTGATTGACTTCCAGTAAAAAGGGACTGATTTCCAACTCATAATCTCTGTGCTTCTTCAGTATATTATTCTAGCCACTCACTTTGCACTTTAGCCTCTCCATATGGGCTCTGAAGGTAGATATATGATCCTGAAGATATTGCATTTGTTCTCCAGTTTTTCAGTACTTTGCTCATTCTCCGTGAGGTGCTGAAAATAAGTACTAATTGTCTCAAGTTGACATTAACCATTTTTTTTACAGATACAACAGAGTTCATCACACTCAGATACTTTGAAAATATCTGACTTATTTCAACTTTCCAACTACTCCTTCCCTACTGAGAGCAGTAGGCACTAACTGGGTTTGTAATCAAATTGTAGTAAGTCTTTTATTAAAGAAATATTTTAAAAATGTTGGGTTTTGTAACACTTCAGCTTTAGCAGNTGCTGTGATATCCAAGTGATATCCAAGCACTGCTTGTCAGTTAAATGATAGAAAATTTGGATGTGTTTTCCCAGCATACTGCTACTGCCATAGCATCTTCAGGAACTGAAAACACGTCCTTTCTGGCTGCCTTCAAACACATCACTGCATCTATTCTACTTGAAACAGAGGTGCAAATCTTCCTTGTTTATCACTTGTACTAAACCAGACACTTCTCTGAACTTCTACCATGGCTTCCTATTTTCTCTTGAGGACTCAAGAATCTGAAGCTTCTTGTACTCAGTGTTTGTAACCATCTTTCTAGTTCTGCACACGTTGTAGAATGAGTACAAAGCTTCAGACTACACTGGGGAAACTGGATCCTTCAAAACTGGCAAAAGAGAAGTCCCATGGAAAAAACCATTTGATTTTGTTATGCTTTTCTTTTTTGATTCCTTTCACCCAATTTAATTGCTACAGATTGTATCACAATACATGGTAAGTTCTTAATGAGGGAGACTACCATCCATTTTGTGTTTGCACAGTAACTAGAGCAACTGAAACCAGTTCTGGTAAGGGGATTCAACCCAGTAGCTGCCTAAATAGACAACAGTTATACGTCAATTTCACAGGACTGGTACTTTAAATTAAAAATTATGAGAAGCTGCTCTACTGTGACAGAAAGGGCAGTATGTGATTTTTTCCTTATCTCCCACTTATGTTGTAATTTGATATTTGTA
>VYZQ01060427.1:45187-68355 GCA_013400655.1 Mystacornis crossleyi
ACACTCCTTCTCAAACTCAAAGGGGAAAATTTAAAGGTGCAGTACATTAGGATTAGAAGACAGAAGGCAATCTGTAACAGCTACTGTAACATTTACAAAACAGACCAATGGCCAAGTTTGTTCTTGTTACACCAGTGTAGATCCGAAGTATTCACTGGAATAGATAAGACTTCCACCAGTGTAAACAACAGAACTTGGTCAACAATATTGGCATTATTTTATAGCAATGACCACTAACTGAAAATGGGTATCATCAACTGAAATTTGAAATGTCACTACTCTGCCTTTGGGAAATGAAGAAACAAAAGAAAAATCACTTTTGAAGACAAAATCAGCCGGATATTGGTACAATGATATCTCCATTTATCTCAGGATGGACTAAAATTGGCATTTTTAATTCCTTTAAATAAAAATGCATCGTACTCATAAGATACATTTATTAGGAATAATAAACACAGATCTACTAACAGTGAAAACTAAAAAGAATGGATGGCAGAAGAAAGGAAATTTATCCCAGCTTGGCTCAGAGACATGGATCTTATGTAAAGAGTGAGGACGAAGGCAGGGTAAAATGGAAGTGAATACAACAAACCATTGCTTTTCAATCTCTACCCCAAAAGAATATATGACAAACAATGCTCATACCACACCCACGAATTATTTACCCTTTTTAGCAAGTAAATAATAACAGTTTCAACAAGAATCCCCACAGACTCAGTAATACACTTTCAAAATGCAAAGCCGTATTATCCTGAATGCTGAATACAACAGATACCCGAAAAATACATCTAAAACAAAACCAAACCAAACAAAACCTCTCTTGTTTCCAACAATCAATCCTGATCTTAAGTAGTGATCTAAATTTGTCTTGAGAAAGCAAGCAGATGCACAAAAGTGAACCACAAACATGTGTACAACATCACCCTGGTGTGAGAAGATCTTACCTACCTCTCCAATCCCTCTGGTAAGACACGCTTATCTTGCCGTGCCATTATGTCGAACTGAGCTTAACCCTAAATAGATCTGTAAGCAGAATCGTTTCCATTGACTTTATCCAAACCCTTAATTAATCATTGCTAACTATTATGAAACTATCTTAGTGACCTGATTTCATCTGCTTCATGAGTGGGACATCAACTAATACAGTGGCATGTGCTATTAAATTATGTAACAAATAAATATTTCTGTCAAGCCTACGTGCAGCTACTGATTTAAGAGACACTTGGGGCAGTGATCTCTTTTGTTTGCATAAAGTACATCCTCCCATTTGAATTATCCACAGATCTAATGCCTTGATGCCTGACATTCCCTGAGTTACTGTGCCTTTGAGCCTGTCCTTCCCAGGAAAAACCCAGTGAGTAGACCCACATCTTGTTTCAATAATCCTGCTCCTAAAAACAGTCACAGAAATCACGTAACATTTTCTTCTAGCAACACTCTTCCTTCATCCTCTTCATAAGTATAAAAAGAACGTATTATCTTTTCTTGAATACAGGCCAGCACAGATGCTGTAAATCACTCATAATAAGACACATTAAAAACTCCTTCAGTTCTATGTTCAACCAAAATTGTCAGTAAAGAAAAATCAGGTACCTTAAGCTTTTCCTGTCAGAAAGAAATGCAGAACTTGATCATCTAGATACCAGTATCTCCTTTCTTCATTCTCAGTCTTCACACTATGTAACATCTCCTGTGACAGCTCTTTCACTGTAAGCTATCTCTAGTTCCTTAGGGTTTTTTTCAGTCATTTTCAGCATTATTCTTAACCCTGTTTGGTAGCCGATAAGGGCTGTATGGATTGTTTACTATATCAGTATTGATTATTTAAATGGATATGAGCCTCCCTTTCATTTGTTTTTCACTGGTTCTTCATCTTGTTTGTGGGTTTGTTTTGGTTTGGTTTTTCTTTGGCACTATTTTATATTGAAAAAACCCATCCCTGCCTCAAAATAAAAAAATGAAACAAACTTATTCTCTTAATATTCTTCAATTTATTAAATAATTGATGTAATTGATTACACTTTCAAAAAGAGAAGCTGTGGGAATAATAATTGAATAGTGTTGCAAAGTCACCTGAATTCTTGTTTTAGTCACAAACTATGCCTCTTTCACCTTTCTTTGGATGTGTTAAGATAAGCAAAAAATTTTTGTAGACTCAAAATCTTGTGATCACAGAATAAGGTAATGTGAACTATTCAAACATATTTTCCAAATCTTCACTGTAACTGTAACTTCTTCTTTCTCCAGAAAACCATATTTCTTGAAAAACACTGTCTGAAGGAACGATTCAATGCAATGAAAATTACAGGATGGGTAGCAGTCAGTCAGCTGGTAATCTAGGTCCTATCAGCGCTCTTAACTCTAAATTCTGTGCAATGTTCTGGAAATATATGTACTGATCTTCAAGTGTTTTTTCTGATAGCAAACAATATTACAGCATCTCAGATGTTCTACCTATAAAATTGCAACATCGGTCCACGGAAAATTTTACGACAAAAATGCAGTTGGTGAAAAAGTTGGCCTTAACAGTAAACATGTCAGTGTAAAGCCATCATAAAATAATAGATTAAGATGTGTTCTACACACTTGTGATGGACATCTATTAGTAAACTAATAACATATTTTCAAAATAAAAGAGAACTTAAGTGAAACTGAGGTGCAATTGTAAATAAATAAAATGCAATCGTAATAAAGTTGGTGGTTACTAACAATCCATGGTTTCACAAGACAGATATATTTTTCAATTAACTGAACCAAATGAAGCCACTGCCATAACACGATTTAATTTCTGTTTCCCTTTTAAACAACCAAGTAAATACTTCAAAATATTCAGGCTCATTTTAAGATGCCTGCTCCACAGACCAGACTCCATATAAATGAGTATGATTGGAAAATGTGTGTCTTTGCCCTAGAATACAAGAAACTACCAGCACTCATTAATATTTTCTGCTTTCAGGTATTCAAAATGTTCATGAGAAGATAAAACATCCAGCAACACAGCAGCTGAATTCAGTGGAAATGTTTTTTGTGATCTTCTGCTATATATTTTTATGGAGCTAATGCCAGTATCCTCCACCAACTTGCCATGTATTTGCTTCATACCGCTTGAATCCAACCTAACTAAAGTTAAATCTATATGTTGATGCTCTAAGTACAAAATAGTATTTGTGAAAAATTTGTCAAAGGCAAAAAATATTCAGTATCCTAGAATTATGCGAAGCACATCCTCATGATTAGAATTGTGAAACTAAATGTTCCTGATGTTTTAAAATAATGCCTTTCTTGATGCTACTGCAGAAACCTCCCAGGAACTTCTGTTTTTATTGCTGCTTTTTCTCCTATACCAGAAGGTATTTATTGTTCAGCAGGAGTGCTCAGACCAGACTAAACCTTCCACTACCTTCTGTAATGTAGTCTCACAAATCTATTATGTCTTTGCTACAAAACTCCGTGGTAAAAACAAAGAGGGAATTTTGTGCATTAACAGCTCTATCATTGCCTGAACTTGCTGGCATTGCCTCCATTACTTCAAACGTACCCAAACCAGCCTTATCTGGTAACACAACACTCAGGTTTTACCTATGAAGAATTGGGAATAAGAAGAATAGGTCTAAATGTACATGAATTTTAACAGATTACGTTCATGAGTCTCTTTACCAAAGGGTTCACAACCTACTCACCAGATGATGGAGGCGTCGATTTTCTGGAACTAGGAACGATGTCACCCAAACTGGATGAAGAGTTTCCTCCTGATTTACTGGAGTAAAGTAATAAATTAGATTGAAGTTCTGTAGCTTTCTCAATATTTATTCTAGTTTATTTATTATCTGCCTTCTAAATGAGGTGCTAGCTGTGAGACAAAACAGTTTTTCTGGCAGTGGTATAAAATATACATCTCACACAAAATGTGTGTACATTTTGAGACCTGAGGAATTGCTAACATTGATCATACTCCCTGTGCTGCTGTGCAATTCATTCTGCTGCTCTCACTTCCTCATGATCTTAATACAATTCAGTTATTAACACAGCTACTGGTATATAATGATTAACATTACTACCCATTCCTAAGATTTATTCTTAAGCAAGAGAGCATATCTGTCTCCTTTAAATTAAGAGTTATTGATAAATTCCTAATGAAGATGAGACTCTGTTTGTCTATCACCTTTTCAATTTAATTAAAGTGCAAATTCTTCTGCTTTCTCAATACAATATAGCACTTAATAAAAAAAGTCTCTCAAACAAAGTTAAAGCAGTCTACGGTTTTGTCAAGTTCTGCTTTGTGAAAACCTATCCAAGCTGTGAAAATGAAACAACAGTTCTAGTCTTTTTATTTCAGTTACCATAATGAGAAAGGCTCTGAAAAGAATGTAAGAAAGGTTATTTCACTCTTCAAATAATTCATGCGATAGTACTAGTTTCCACCTTCTGTATCTTAAAATATGAATAAGCACTAAGTTAATGCATTTGTGGTGTAGGACAATGTTATCTTCAGTGAGAATTTCTGGAGAATGGAATCCTCTATGATCTGGAAAGGAACCAAATCACTGGGACAGATGTGACTGTCCCAGAAGTGTCACTAGAGGAGTAAGGAATCTGGCATCCTTCTGCTGAGGACAGCACGCTCATGGGAAAGACATTTCACAGCTGGTGAATGCAGCTGAGCACTGCACAGTCATGGTGCCCAACTCTAGACATGCTCTACAAACACTGCTGCCCGTCCTATTGAGATAGGAAAGCATTTCTGGCTTCCCAAATGGTTCCTAGCTCAATTCCAGCTCCATCCCACTCAAATACACTGGGAATATTTGTTTCCTTTATACTCAGAGGGAAACAAGTGACATTTGCTCCCACATATGTTACTAGAAAACGACTTCATTAATAATTCTACAGTAAAGGTGACATTATTATATCTTGTAGTATTGTTCAGAATATCTAGAAACAATCCTTTTTCTTTTACATTGATGGCTGCAGTCAGACATAACGAATGACTTGACATGAAACTTCCATCATAAAATGTAGTGTTCTTAAAAGCTGTATTTTAGGCAATGAATTTGACAAGACTATTTTTTCCCTACAAGCTAACTAACAGGCACTAACTCTGGCTTATGAATAAATTCATCTTAACATTCTGTAATTTCTAAAATGAGCTTTAAACATGTTTAGAAATAGCACGATCATCAAAACAAGCAACAAATGCTACAGAATTTAGATAAATTACTTTTAAGTCAAAAAATTTACTAACACATAGTAAATTTACTTACTGCAAAGTATATTAGCAAATATTTTATGAAAAAGAAAAGTAAATAATTTCAATTGTAGACCACCACAGATCACCAATCCAAATACCTACTTTTTCTCTCAAATAGCAGTGAAAATAATTAGCTTATTAATAAACAATATAATAAATAAAATCATGTTAAACATTATATAAAATATAATTACTTATATATCAATTTCTTCATTGATTAAAAACATTTGTAGCTGACATTAATGATAATTAAGCATACATATGAGCGATATACAGCATCAATTTCCAAGCTGTGTCACTTTACTGTTTTTAATGATTTCTTGTTATTACCTGGAGTAGAATTTTCCTTGTTTTGCCTTTTGTTCATGCTGCAGCCTCATGTTTTCTAGTTTCACTGGGCTTGGTATGAATCCTATTTCACAGCCTTCTTTTACCAATCGTCCTATCCACCAGTCATTATTAAATTTCTACAAATTAAAAAAAAAAAAAAAAGGCAACATCCTAAGAAATTACTGGATCTGGGATAACTTTGTTATTAATTTTAATTTGCAGCTATGCTATTTTTTGCAATTCTTCCCTGCAGTTAATCACTGTGCTATGTTATTATGGCAATGAAGGATTGTGGTAGTACTCAGAAATACATTAAAGTAATTATTCCTTTCAAATTATTAAAATCCACAGTGCTTGAGCAGAAACCTTCCTTCAGAGACTTCATGTTTCTCCCTGGTTTTTATTTCTACCCATTTCACCATCTTTATTTCTTCTTGCTTCACAATCTTCTCCCCTCATACATGAGAGCTGCTTTTGTTCTCCCTTCACGGTTCTCCTTGGTGGACACCACAGACTTAGGATCTACTCTCACCTACTGCTACAACTTTTAGGTGCTGTATTAACCTGTTTTTCTAATTCCATTTTATTCAGTTCTCTATTTAAATTAAAAAAATACTACTTCTCAAATTCCCCAACTTCTCACTAAAATCTTCTGAAATATGACTGAATTCTGCTGCTTATATATATACTCTGCTGCAGATAGCTCACGTGATCTGCATTTTAAACTTACTAAGATAGATCCACAAGAAACAGGTATCTTTGGATAACTAAAAAACCCTAACAACTACACAAGTCCACCATATTGTCCAATTAACTGAGTTTCACCTTTATTAAGTACGAGATATTGACTACTCTAATTCAATACCTTTATTCATACACACTCCCCCACCGTGTGTGGGGAGGTAGTTTGTTTTGGAGAGATCTACAGAGCAGAGCTATTTGCTTTTCCCATTCTTATTTATTCACCATTCTTGAATGAGAATAGGTCACTCATGGATGGCCTCACATGCAATACTTTCAGCATTCCATGGGAATGACTACCATCAAACA
Organism: Mystacornis crossleyi; assembly: GCA_013400655.1. Taxonomy (NCBI): domain Eukaryota; kingdom Metazoa; phylum Chordata; class Aves; order Passeriformes; family Timaliidae; genus Mystacornis; species Mystacornis crossleyi. The sequence goes on from VYZQ01060427.1 coordinate 51,816, forward strand.
TGAATTTGGAATATTGATGAAACTGTAACAAAACACCTGAATGTGAAGAGAAATTCTCTTCTTGAATCTGAAGCTATTAAGGTAGATATTGTAGTGCATATTTAATTATATAAGAAGTACCTTTAACAAGTGTACATTTAGGAATAAAACATGCAAAATGTGTGGGCTCCCATAAAAAAATTTATTTTACTGTCATTGGTGGATTACTGATACACAAACTAATTTGCAGTATAATCTTTCACTTTGGCAACTATAGATAACTTGTGATGCTTGAGACCAACTGTAAAATATTCAGCCAACAAAAAATAAAGTCTATAATCAAATCCCTTTTAAGCTCATAAAACATAAGGAGATCTATAATATTCATCCAATGGGATGACTTTATGAGTAAGAATACCAGCATTTAATAGGGAGCTAATGTGAAATAGCAGTTTCTCAAAGCTGTATTAGACTGAAATGTATTAGTAAAATTAAAACCTTTCATTACAAAAAGCTAACTCAATCATTAACTTGGTAAAAGGAAGCCACAGATAATTAAAAACCACCATTAAATTAAAATCTGAACAGTCACTATTTTTGTCCTACAGAACAAAAGATTACTATGAAAAAATATAAATTTTATTAGAAGCAACAGAAATCCTAAATCCATAGGAATTTCTCTTCTTAAAGAAATATAAGCATGTGGAATTCACTTCTGGAGAGACTCAAACATAAATGCTGTGTCAGTATATGAAGAGTATAAGATACTTTTTAAATTGATGTCAGAGACTGAAATATTACAGTTTATGACTTAAATTGTTCATGAAGGACTTTTAAAACTGTATTGCAAAATCTGCAGAGAAGACCACCGCACCCTGAATGGGGCCCTGACTGAGGCCTTACACTGCTCGCTGATGAAGATAAGATAAAGTAACAACTCAGGGCTGGGGACATTCGCAAAGCACAGGCTGGACACCTCCAAGGTGGAGACCACAGCCCCAGGGCTCTCGTCTGCCACAGACCCTCGCACCAAAGGGTCGGGGAGAGGAGGCTTTGTTGTGTGCTGGAAAAGCCCCTGGTGAGAGGCAGTGACCACCCACCCTCCGCTGTGCAAAGGAGCCCAGCTGAGGGGCCTTCGCCCGGGGAAAAGCTGATCCACAGCACAGGGGAGACATGGCCCACCAAAGGGCCCCCTCACAGGGGTCCCCAGACCCGGCAGCAGAGCACCGGCCCCTCAGTGCTGCAAGAGACAGCGCGTCAAGCTGGCCCCTGCAAGGGAGGCACGTGGCTGTTTCCACCTGGCCCAAAGCGTGCATTAAAGCAGGGATTCTTCACTCCTCGGCCTGTGGCAGCGTGGCCTGGCAGCGGGGGACCCTCACCACCAGAAGACCAGATGGAGGGGAGCAACGAGACGTCATTGGGACCCTCGGATGGGTGATATGCTCCCACCTAACCCCTGTCACTTCTCCCTGTCCCCATACCCCTCCCCACACACACTTCTGTCTTTATATCTTTCTTGCTTTCTTTTCTCTTTCCTTCTCTTTGCCTCTTTTACTATTAAATAAAATACATCAAATATTTGGCACCAACATCTAACCTCGTTTGGTTTTAATCTAGTTTTTCGGAATATTTTGAACCTTCTCAAAGTTCCATCCAGTTTATGCACAGAGACTTAATTTTCTTTGCTCTTCTGGGTTTAAACCGGATCGTAACAATTGAATAATATCACACATAATACTTTCTAATTTTATATATTTTTTTGAAATCTTGGTAGAGAGGTGTCCAGCTCTCAAACTGCTGACTGGAGTGAGTGAATCTCTATAATTCACCTGTGCTTGGAGTGTCAAGGGAAACACAAAAATTAATTAAACACAGGGGAAAATTATGACCATGCACTAAAGCCTCAAAAGACTCATAAGTTACTATGACGCTGCAGTTTCTTCATGCAGGAAGGAATCCTTCATCCTTTTGTGTGCTGAGTTTTAATGTATGTAACCTAATAATGAAGATACATTTCCCTCATACTCAATCACTGCAGTACTTTTCACCATTGTCCATGTATATTTGGAACTGAGGTTTTTCTTGTTTGAGCCCTCTCAGCAGCACAAACTGGTGAACAGCCCTTGCAGATGAGAAGAGGACAGCATTAGTCCAGTATGGCATTACTATACAGGTAAAAACTCCTGGAGATTAATTTAGGTTTCTTTATTTCTAGGGACAAGTTAGGTATAAAATACAGAAGCAACACTGCATTTTATAGTCTAATTTTTTTTTCTTTTAATCTGCATAAATAACTAAAGTTTGGACAATTCAGTTCCCCCAGCATTAACTGTAGGGAGCACCCAAAGCACTGAAGGAGCAATACCTGGTGGGACATAGAGCCCTGAAGGGTGAGAAGGGCATGGCACAGAAGATGGAGGGGGAGGACGTGGCTGTGCAGGGAAGGACTGGGCCTGGGGCACCCTCTGAGGAGGTTCAACCCACCCAGACACAACAGCTGCCGCCAAACGCAGGTTAAGAGTCCAAGTTCAAGTTCAACTCCTTGTGGATCCCTTCCCAGGTCTCCACTCCAGCGGTGCAGATGGCCTGGTCACGAGCGTCCCTTCCCAACCCATCTCTGGACTAGAACCAGTAGACAACCAACTCTCCTTGACAGCTTACAGAGAAACACGGGTGTTTTTAAAGGCATTCAGCACAGAATGCCTCTTCTATTACACCTGGGGTTGGAAGAACATTTTAATCTATTTTTCCACCCTTCAGTACCACATGCAACCACAGACAACGTAAGAACTCAGCGGAGCTAAGCTTCCTTTCAAGGCATTTCTGGAGATCCAGAAAAGTTCAGGAGACTTCTTCTTCCTGATTTTCTCCCCTGTATATGTACATCTGAGACTAAGTTGTGAAGAAAAATGCATAAACTTTAATAGAAAACTGCTAACCCTGTGTGTCTGGTTTATATGGAAACAGGGGAAACGCTGCAGAGTGTGAGACTACCACCTCATTTGAAGTGCAGATGGAGTAGATGAGTACATTTGATCTACCCAACTGAGCTGTATTTTCCAGTACTTCAAGACTCACTGGAGAATGCTGATGGTTTTCTTTTGCCAGGACTCTGTGCCTGCTCATCTCTTCTTTTGTCACAAGGCAGAGCAGAGCAATTCTTTCACACTACCATTAAACAGAAAGCATATTTACTTCACTATATACAGTCTGAATCAAAATTACCCCCTTTTTGTGTGTTTAATATATATGAAAAATTATGATCATTAGCCAAGTCTGTTTCTTGTGTTTCCTCAGTCTCTGTCCACCTGTATTTCCCTCTCTGTATACAGAATGTTTCTTTCTTCCCCAAGGGACATGCACTGCAGAATCATTGTGCCTCATCAATCATAACCACTGAGGGATTTTTTGATAGTCTAAAATGAGACAAAGACATAATTTCAAATGCATGGCTAGGTTGCTCTGAACTTCAAAAGGGAGCAGCAGGCTACAGAGGAAGGCCTGAATGTGAAAGTTACCAGGTTATTTGCTTGGGATTGTCTTGCAAGAAGCAGACAAAGAAAATGACTTTAGGTGTTTGAAACTGTAAAAATCTAAAATTTTCGAAACTAAACTACCGGAAAAGAAAAACAATGCAGCTGATGCAGACCTTTATTGACAGTTGCTAATGAAACACCATTCCGGCTCTTCAGCTTGTAACTGCTAACTAATTGTCTGTGCCCAGGAAGTAGCTTCAGTAGAAAAACAGGATTTTGGGGTTGAGATGCAGTCACACAAAAAAGAGAAGCAACCCTTGGCTGCTAAATCACAGCAAACTCTCATAGTACCAGATTAGGAAAAAACCACAAATATCTTATCTTTGTATAGTCAGACATAGACATTTAAACCTATCAATAAGCAATTTTTACTGGAGAGAAAAAGTACTTGCTTTCTGAGCTTCATTAATTTGATTGTAAGAAATTTGTGCCATTGCTTCTACAAGAATAGCATTTAAAAGAACATTCAATTCCTTTTATACCTGTACCTTCTTTATATAACATTAGTAAAGTGCTTTGGCAATGTGAAGTGTTATCAATGTTGCAAAACAGTAGCACTATTACTCAAATATTCCCTTAAAGAATGATTCACTTACTCCTCTGGTTTTACTTACTTCTTTAACATGAAGAAAATCTTTAGCCTCAAATGAGATGGCCATGCCTGGGACTGGAACATCATCTTCATGAGCTGCACTGTACCCAACATTTGTCCGAACTGCAAATGCAACAGGTTTTGACTGCAAAATAGAAGACAAACATCATGAAGATTTCCCTTGCAAACACATACATTGTACAAACATATACACAGGAGATTATTTCTGTATGTGAAGCTTTTAAAAAATGTTAAGCTTTGTAAAAATTACCAAGAACTCTCAATGCATCCATGCAGAACATAGTGAAGAATCGTGTTGACTGATGTTAGTTATTAATATCAGCACATTTCGCAGAATACAGATTTTTAGTAGGTGATAGAGCTCTGAATTAATATGAGCTAAGTCAAATCAGTAATTAGTAATCACAATCCACTCTGCAATCCATGTAATATTGTCAGCCTGCAGTTCTCCTGCAAGTTCTGTGTTTGGGGGCTGCCATAGGAGGTAGGTTTTCAAGAGCTACAAAACCTAAGCTCCACGGACAATGCGGCTGCAAAAGGCATTGCAAGGGGAGCATGGCACTGCACAAACATTGCTCTTTCCACACCTTTCTTATCTAGGCACCCATGTGCTGGTCACTTCAGCATCATTCTAAGGCTGCCATTAGTGTAGCCCTCACAGCCTAAGCCCCCAAGAACTGTTCAGGGAAATTACAAATTTGGAGAAGAGCTGCCAGCAGCTGCCAGTGACCCCTATGCAAGTCATCTCACTGCACTCTGAGGACGGAGCAATGTGCCTTGAGATCATCATGTCATTACCAAATACCAGCCAAAGAGAAATCTGTTCATTCCTCTAATTCTTTCTCACACTGCTAGCTGATGTCAGTGAGTTAGAGGATTTTCCCAAGTTTTGTTTCCAAGAAGCAGTTGCCAGAAGAGTCACCCAGAAGCCCCCCATCTGCACAGCTTCTCTTTCCCAGCACCACCAGTGCTGAGCACCTCTCTGCACAGGTACAGTAATAGAAGGTGCCATCCATCTCATCCCTGACTACAAGGGCTTCCTCCTCTCAAAGGTACAACCATTTTCCAGGAGAACAACATTTTTTCTCCTTCATTCTAGGCTAAACAAAAGCTTGAGCTTGCCCTCCCCACAGAGATTATCACACAGTATCCCTAGGATCCGCCACTGTCCTACCCCAGGCTGAACTTTCAGCCCACCTTGTCATAACCAGATGAACTGTTAGAAGGGCATCCTGATACGATTATGTATTTATGATTACACTTCTGAAACTGGAAATTTATGAGAACCATCATCCAAAAGTAAAATTTGGTGATTTCTGCACATCAATTAAAAAGTTTTGCATTGTTGATACAATGGGAATGTCCACTTCCTAACAGCTCAAACTCGTATTTTAGTCATCTCCTCTATAATTTTCTCAGAGCTACTTCCACTGTTACCCTACGTAAAGGATACTAAACTATTACGTAACTAGTCATGCCACAAAAAAAGCAGTCATACAGGCACTGGATTCCATGATATCATGTATCCTCCTTAAAAATAAAAGATACCATAAAATACTGGGTTTAAATATTCACACAAAACCTCAAAACTTTCCTGAATGTAAAAATTACAGGCCAACGGAGTTGATGCTTTCTATGCTATTACCAATTTCAACATTGAAAATACAGATATGAATAAGCATTGAATTGTCAAATCTCCTAAGCAATACTTACAATCAAATAGTAAATCATCACATAAATCACTCACTGTTATTAAGAATGATCATTTTGTAAGGTGTAGTAACCTGTCACTGTAGAAATATATCTCAGAACAGGAATGGAAATATTAAGGAACAATCTGTGCCAAACACTAATAGGACGGATAGTATGCTTGCTTAGCCATTTTCACATTGCTATATGCTCTAGCAAATACAAAAAAATTGCTCAACTGCTGTGACTTACTCCTAAAAGTAACAGTGGATGAAAGACTTTAGGTCGAATAAAGACTTTAAAACCGTGGCAGCATTGCAACAGACATCTCCAGGAAGTTGATGTCCTTGACATACTTCTTAGAAGTGATCTAAAATTTCCTGTTAGAAGACAATACCTGACTACCCAAGAAAAAGAATACAATGGAAACTACTCCAGAACTATCTTAACATGAAAGAAAAGGAGCAGGTAAAAGTTCTCTGTCATTTTCTGCCATCAAAAAAACAGAACTACAGATATTGAGCTACAGATACTGACAGAAATGGTATGTCCCATTTTAGATACCTGTCACACTGGTAGAAAGGGAGACTAAATTATCATGGGATTAGACTACAGTAATTCATCTAATTGAACATTTAAAACTAATTAATTTATAGAAGCTAAATGCTAGCCTTTTTACATAAATAAATAATTCTGAAGGTTTCATAGCACTGTCAAATTAAGTAATTTTCCTGCGCTACATTGTCTTGAACTAAAAAAGCCCAGTGGTTATGAAATTAGGTTCTTATGTAAAAAAAAAGAAAAAAAAATTTTGACACATGCATATGTATATTTGAAAATGTATCTAGCATTTCCTTACATATTCTGCAGTTCTAAAATTAGACTGGGTCAAAACAGCTAAGCACTTGCTGTTCGTTCTCTAAATCTCCATAAAAATGGGATGGCAGTTTAGCACTCAGTTAATCCACACGCTGGACTAGAGAGAGACAGATGCTCCCAGATGTTAAACAGTTTAATATTTCATGTGTCTCCAGAGAAACAAAGTAGCCTGGAAAAGTTCATTTATCTTCAAAATGAACACTTCCATCTTGTTTTTCTTTTTTTTCTCCCGTAAAAGTACAACATTCAACCACCTGAATAAGCCCACAAGGAGAACAATCAGACCATGAACATTACCATCATCTGTACCACTAGGGCAGCAGGGAACACACTCTGGAGTGAGGTTCTTCATGAACCAATTTCAGATTCTGATATAAACTCAGAATATAAATCAACAAAGCCTTATTCACCAACTGTTTAACCAACTTTGGCTGTACACTTTTGGTAACGGACATAAATTAAATTGTGTCTAGGGCAACCTTACTCAATTTTCTCTTTTTTTATCTAGATCTCACCTCTTCCTTTACAAATTATATTTACTTTACACATCTCCATACCAATCCTCATTACTAATTCCATAGTATTTACAGTATTATTATACTCTATTAATTATATTTCCTTGTGTCATGATTAACTCGTACTGGATGTAAACACGAGCATTTGCACATTGTATCTGTCTTGGTCAATTTGTCAGTTTAGACAAGTTTGTACCTGCTTGGTTGAATTTGTATTCAAGAAATATTTCACTCAATAAAAGAGCAAAATAGTACTAGTAATGTACTTAAAACATGACAGGACCCTTTTTTTGATAATCAAAGTATTTCTACTCCTCATCCACTACAAGCATGTAGAAAAACTGATGAAAGCATTCTCCAAACTGTTTTCGTCTACACTTGGGCTTTATCTGGGATCTCTGATCCATCTCATTTCTTACTCTATTACATCATTCCCACAGTAGAGGCACCTCTGTATTTACAACAGTTTAAATGAAATCAGAATACACCTTTATGAAGTCACTGCCAGCTACGACAAGAACTGACTCACAAAACTATTACAGTTACCATTTTGACAAACACTTCTCAAAGTTGGTGTCTGTGTTAAAGTTCAGAAAATATGTCTCAAAGCAAGTTCACTCCCGCCCTATTTCTACATAAAGCTATCCTCATCCTTCATCCTATCCACTTTTCACAGATGCATGCAACCTTATCCTGAAAGCAAGGAATTATTCTTCTCTTGGGTAATGAATATAATGGATGTTTCTCAAATCACTAACAAGTTAGCACTCGTGAAAATTTAAAAAGTCACACCATTTCTTCCATCTGAGGAAAGGTGAATACTACTACCAACTTTTCACTAGTAGTCTTAGTAGGGAGCAAATATGACAGATGATGACCTATGTTCAGCACTGTTTTCACAGAGTAGCCCTGTACACAGAATTTGTGCCATCAACAATATTAATACTCCACGTAGGACAAAGATCAATAGTACTGTAATGGCCTAATGACTGCTATGTTAAAAACATCTCACTTTATTTTGCCCTGCTAATGACATAAGAGTCAAATATATAAAGCAGAAGCAGTTCAAATGCTATGTTTTACAGAATTAGGTGATTTCTATTAGTATTATAAAGAAATTTACAATGATATGAAACCTATACTGTGACAAAAGTAGCTGGAGAATGCAAATACAAAAATAATAAAAGAAATTTTCTATTTTACCTTTTTTATTTTGTAGACTAATTTACACATCTGTTACACAAGAAAGAAAAATCAAACCCACCTGAGAACACAAACAATTCACAGGAAATTTTGTTCCTAAATTCTGATTATTGGTGGAGCCTCATGACAGATAAGTAATTGTCCAATCTCTAACAATAGCATTTACTCAGCAATCTCATTGCTAAGGAAGCAATGACAACTCATGAATGTCCTAACAGAAAATTAGAGCATATACACTCTCACTAAAAACAGCGATCAAAAATACGACTTCCCAGCAAAGATCAGGCTTTCTTTTACAGCCATAGGTGTGTGTACCAAACAAGCCTGGTAAAAATTCAGAACCACAGAATAATTGAGGTAGGAAGGAGCCTCTGGTGTCCCCCAGTCCAACCTGTGCCCAAAACAGGTCTGTTTGATCAGGCTGCTCAGGGCTGTGTCCCTGTGAGTCTTGAACACCTCCAAGGACAGAACAACATAACCTTTCTGTGCATCCTTCTCCAGTATTCGACCACTGTGGCTGTGAAAAATCATATAGGAACTATGGTTCTCTCACATATCAATGAGTGAGGAACAAAAAAATCCGTAATGAAAAACAAATACTTGGTTTTATGGTCCAGTACAAGCAAAATGAAGTGTTATTACAAGTAGAATTTATCAATTTCCAGTTTTAATTGTAAGTGGTCTAAAAAGAGGGTTTGTGCTGTATTCAGCACTTCCAAGGAAGTGAAGGAGCTGAAAAGTACAGTGCGACACCAAAACACAGTACAATTGTAGTTAATAAGTAGCAGCCTAAGTACAATGGTATGACATCCAAACTCTTCTGAACTATAATAGCTTTGGATAGCACAGATCCCTTCAGAAGGATCTGGGAGAGAAGTAGTTATTATTTGATCTGAGTACATTTTCCCATCTGTTACCAAAATTAGGACAACGTGAACTATGTCCAGCCATTACCAGTGCTTATAAAGGGTTGGCTCACTGAATTCTTGCCTAGGACATGTCACAGCCGCGGCTCTCTGGTGCCTGACATGAATTTGCACCCTTCTGCAGGAGCAGCCAGCAAGGACTTGTGCCCGTCGCACAAGCCCCCCATGCCATCAGCCTCCCGCCTGGACTCAACACAGGCTGTAAGGGTTACTGCATGGAAACTCAGCTATTAAAGCTTAATTGTGATTTTCCTTAGGATCAAGGCCCATTGGAGACATTTTCTGAGGAAATCTTTGGATCCTTCCAGTTCCTTGGCATCCCTCCTACAGCAGTGCCTGCTCTCAGTGTTGAAGAGAAGGAAAATTTAACACATCCAGCTGGTACAAAAGAGAGTCTGCCAGATCCATTTTTTCTTAACAATAGGCAGATTTCTGAGATTTTTTTTTTTTGTCCTCTAGTACTCTCTAGAGATACTTTTGTTACTATTTTAGCTCATCTTCACACACAGCTTGAAAGTCATGTTTCTTACTTCCTTTTGCGAAATCGTATTTTAATAGAGTCACCAATGTCGGTTTACATTCAGCTCAGGAGGCAGCAGAGACTGAAATAGCTGTACTGACGCACACCAAGCTTTCTCATATGAGCAGGGTCTTTTTTTATTAGAGCATAATGCCAAAACTCAACAGTGGCCATGTGTTGTCTGCATGCAAGTGTGCCAGAAAGGTGGCTCTTCTGTACCACCCGCTTGGGCAGTTAACAGGAACCACTGGAAACAGGCACAGCTGAAAAAGTGTGTTTGTGCTTACTGAAAACATGCTTATTCTGGCAGCAAAAGCCAACAGATGAAAACTGTCATTTGCAATAAAAATACTGTGCTGGGATTTCAAGTTCTTTTTTCAATGTCACAATTATGACATCTTAAGCTTATGAGACAGCATTTTAGCAGATCTTAGCTTTTTGGCTAAACTGAGGTTCACACAGAGAAAAGATCTGCAGTAACGTTTTCAGGCTCTTCACAAACAAAAATTTTTTCAGGAAAAGCAAAATTCTGTGACACAGCAAGCTAAAGTAAACACGAAATAAATCAGCAATGCAGTGGTTAAAAAACATAGATTCTATTACCAAAAGTTCTTGAAAAACTTCCGCATCACTGAAATTGTTTCTTAATTCAGTGTTATGCATGCAAGTTTTATTGCTGGTTCCAATATTTAAGTAATTCTGCACTTCATTTTTTCAACTGGATCAGAAAGTCTCTATCACTTCTAGAGCCAAAGGTTAATGTTTGTTAAAATGTTTCATTTTCACATAATATTTTAAGCATGATTTTCTAAAAAACTATGCTGAAAAATTCTTCCTTTATTCAAAACATACATTTTGTAGCTAGACTGCTCTATTTCCAGGAATTATATGGCTGTATGTTCCAAGGATGATATTTTAGAGTCTGAAAAGCCAAATGTTCTATTAGCTCTTAACTCATACACAGAACTAAAACTGAGAAGTTATGTGAGGATATGATAAACACTAGTTAGGCACTAAGCTGCCTCAACGCTCCTGCCCCTTTCACATCATTACATTTTATGGCCATAGCTTACGTTATCTTATACCTCACCTGGGTATCTATTGTTTATGTAGGTCTTCCACTACTTCTCATTTTTAAATTAAAATGGAATCTATACTGCAAATCTCCCTGACAGCCTAGATACAGATTACATAAACACAGAGCACATATATTCAAAGCTGTGGCAAATGAGTATTTCTTAAACTTGAAAGTTAAACATCCTGGACTTAGGAAAAGTGAAAATGAGGCTACCTTTAACTTAGGGGAATGGTGGTTGTATCTTTAACCTAGCCCTCACTGTATACAGTATTACTGTTCAACCACTAACTTCACAATACTGTATCTTCTCTCACTGCAGCACTACAGAATCACAGCATCACAGAACCATTAAGGCAGGAAAAGACTTCCAAGATCACTGAGTCCAACATTTGACCAAACACCACCTTGTCAAATAAACGACAGCATTAAGTGCCATGTCCAGTCATTTCTTGAACACTGCCAGGAATGGTGACTCCACCACCTCCCTAGGTAGCCCATTCCAATGCCTGAGCACTCTTTCAGTCAAAAAATTTTTCCTGATGTCCAACCTGAACCTCCCCTGCCATTTCCTCTTGTCCTGTCACTGTTGTCAGGGAGAAGAGACCGATCTCCTTTCAGGTAGTTGTAGAGCGCAATACACACTGTATCTTACTTGCCTACAGGAGGATCTCTCCTTGCAAAAACACAAGAATGTGTGAAACGAAAGGAGCTCTCCACAGCATCCAAGAACCCTTCAATGGATTCACTTTTGCCATCAACTTCCCAGTTCAAAAGAGAAAAGCAAGTGGTCTCTAAGGGATGATTTATCTTTAAAATGGCATGAATAACATTTTGCCTGATTTTATCCCATAAGCAGGGAACAAATGCACCAATTCCATTACAACAAAGGAGAAACAAAATAGTCAACAACTACTTGTTAAATATAATGAGACTATACAGTACAGTCTATAGCTTTATGTATCTCCACAGGAAAGCTAAGACAGCACACAACACTTTCCATCTGTCATTTTTTACCTTTGGAGCACCGGATATTGTATACACAGTTTGTAGGTTTTTCTATTTAATTACGTGTGTATGTGCAATTTTTTATGTTTAATTAAAACAAGCAACAAAAGGATCACCCCAGCAATATCTTTCTAGTGTCACACTGACATTTTCAAACACCATCAGGATGAATGAAATCTTTATATCCATTGCCAAAAACTCCTTGCAACTTCCAGCACAGAATTAACAGACTGCAAATGGTTTAATATTCTGTAAGAGGCAGAGCACTAGAGCCAAGGCACACTTTGGCTCTGCTGTTCAAATATTTGCTGACAGCAGAACAACTGTGAGACGTGGGAACTAGAGCTTTTTAAAGCAAAGCTAATGAGAAATGTAGTTTTATCTAAAATTTTTCATTGTATTTAAGAAAACAAAGTTTACATGAAGTTTGATACAAAACATATAAACTATTATGACAAGTATAATTTTGGCAGAATAACACATAGAAATAGAATAAATTCTACATGAAAAACTTCATCTATACAATTCTCCTGTATCTTGTATCTCCTGTATGCTGTAATCCTCCTTTTGTGCTTTGGGAAAAAAGGGCAATTCTTAACTCCTCAGCCTGGCCACCACTGTGCCTGTGCACATCTGGGAGACCACTGAGCATGAACCCCTTTCCCTTCTGTTTGAAGGAAAGAGCTCCCAGGAGGTTTAGCACCAGCACAGCTGCTGCTGCACTGCAGTTCTCCTGCCCCAGTACACAAGGAGTCATGGCCTTGCTCATATGTTCTGGAGATGCCTTTCTGCCAGAAAAAAATCCTCCAAAGATTTAGAATTAAGCTAGAGCAGTACTAGGGCTTCTCTGACATAAGCCAGGAACCAGGAAGAACCATGCAGGGTAGAAGCCAACAAAAGAACAGCTAAAAGCCAGGCTTTGGGCCATTCTGTGTCTGAGCCGTGCCAAAAGCACACCATCATCAGAACCTAAAGATTTGTGGGAGCTCTCATCTCGTCCCTGTCCAAAAAAAGTCTCTCATGGTAACAACCTATAAATGGAATTACTTCTCTTTAATATTTCCTAATATTCTTATTTACTTTAATATTTCCAAATATTCTTATTTACTTTTCCTTCAGACATCTCATTTGTATTCCTTGCTCAGAGCACAAGATAAAACATGTTTCCTGGTGGGTGTATGAGATGCAAGAGTGAAGTGCTGTGATGATGATATCCTTACAGAATATATTATGCAGCTGGTGCACAGCTAGTCATCTAGCCAGCAGATGAAACATTTGCTGGCAATAAACCTTACTCTTATTATAGGCATAGAACTGCTAAGGTTTCATTCCAGGCTGGATGCAGCAAGAGTTATTATAAAACATGAAATAAAACGACACAGAATTGTAACAATTTTCTCTTTGTAAGAAAAGAGACATGGCATCAAAATGCAAAGTGGCAGTAAGAATTCTAATTTGGGTTTCTAGACTTTTTTAATTTACTGTACTTTCCTTGGCTGAGTGGACTGAATTTTTCTGTGGGTATGCAAGGACATAAATCCTCAGGCTGGACCCAAGCTAGTAGAGTGGCCCATGCCCAGTCTGACCAGGTATTCAACCCTGTATGATACAGCTGCCTATGTGCACACAGGTGTTTTCTCCATACACAACAATTAGTGCACACATGGGTGTCTTATTCATAAGCAGCTGCCATTTACACACTCAGCATCACACAGGGTTTTACATGCCTACACCCGTTGCTGCAGCAGGTTCTCCTGGGAAGCGACTGCCACTGGCATGAGAATCAGCACTTCCCCCCTCCAACCCCCGAACTGTCTTGCCTTTTATTTTATAGGGTCCAGTTTATATGAGAGAAATCCAAAATTTAGGTTCTTTCTCATCGCCACATACTGTAGAGGGGAGAGCATCCAGAGGAGGATGAGAACACTCAGCAGGGGATCTTATCGCTTCTTTCTTCAGCTGGCCAATCAGTCTCCCCTTGCCTTTTTTCTTCTTTCTCCCATTTTTTCTGATTTTTGCCCTGAAGCCCCTCTCCCTACAGAGAGGTGATGCACATCACTGACTCTGGATCTGGTGAGGCCGTTGTGTGCACGCCAGCGAGCCTCAACACCCTCGGCGCACCAACGCCTTTTTACACGCAATACAAAACATTGCTGGATACCAAGGATGGTTTCCTAATAAGTAAAACTCTGCATGCTTCTAAACCTTTTAAAAGAACAATTTAAAAATTATGTATCTTTCCTCTAGTATCAAAATTATATAAAATCCATGGCTATACTCCAAGGAGATCTGCAATCCTTTCTGAATTGATGGTAGTCAACCAGAAGCTTGTAAATGGCTTTATGGCATAATTCATGTGCACAAAGTGACACCAGGGACACAGGAAAACAGAGGGTGGTCTTCTGGTCTTTTTTTTTTTTTTATTTAAATTAGTTTTTGATAAGGGTTTTATTATTTCTATGTTTACTTAAAGAAATTAAGAAACGAGTGAAGCTTAAGAGTAGATTATTGAGCTGCAATGCTGTTAAACATTCTATTTTTTGTAAATAAAATTTTTTTGCAAGATGTGGAGAATGGAAAGACCAAATACAATAAAATCAGTAGGTTATTACTTAAATTATACATATTAATTTTGTTTTACATTTGTAATTCATCCCAAGAAAATACTCTTTTTTGCTAGCAGGAAGAACTTTTAAAATTGCTTGATTGGTATCAAAGTCAAAATTTCTAGTATGTGTTTTCATGGCTGTGTCGTTTTTTGAGTCAGACACTGGAAGACAAAGGCATTTTTTTGTTCTCATAATTGTTCTCATCTCAAATTAATCCTTTTATGCACAATCAGAATAAAAATTACTTAAAATGAATAAATACAAACACAATATTAAATTTACATGGTTTTGTAATTTCTGTATTACTTTAATGCAACATTATCTTGAAATTTCAAATATTCATTGTAAAATAACTTATTTAATAGCGTTTGATATCATGATGGGTTTATAAAGACTGGTTTCACATGAAAAAGATATAGATGGTGCACCTAATTAATTAGCATCCAGTTAAAAACTGAAGAAAATTATCTGTTTAGCTATTGCTAAACAATTTACACAAATTTCTTTTTGTCACTTTGCATTCTCAACAATATGGTAACTAAATGAAGTGGAAGTCCACTGCATAACAAAAATCATGTCTTAACAGAGTTGTGAGATAACTGCATAATCAGAATTTACATGAAGAAGATAACAGTTCCTATCCAGAGACAGGAGAAAAAATATGTTGCCTAGCACAACAAGTATACAGGCCTTCTCTGAAGTTCAGAATGCACTGTGAGACAGATCACTGAAACTCTCTGATTTAAGGATAAAATTAGGGAAAAAAGCCAAAACAAACAAGCCAAGGAAGGGACACGAAAGAGACACATTATAAGCAATCAAGCCTGAAGATGATAAGGGTTTTATTTGAATAATTACCAATAATATAAAGAGAGTTCATTGTCATAATGGCATACTTAAACTGTGTAGACATTTATGAAGAATCGAATCAAGCAGGGCAAGAGTAACATCTTTGAGTGTCCTGGAAACCACAAGCAGGGAAAACAAAATAAAAGGGGCTCCTCTAGGGTTGTTTCTAATCAGTTGGTAGAAACTATTTAAATCATGAAAGTGGAAAGAAACAAGTGATCAGGATTTGGAAAAAACTCACCAACAGTCAGGAAAGACTGATAACAGGGGAATGGAAACAATGGTCTTTGTGAAAGTAGATTTTAATATACTTGCAGTACTTGCAGGGCATTCCCAAGTGTAAGTGCCTCAAGGAAAAAATAAGTTCAGGAAAGTGACAGGTCCTCACTGAAATAATATTAAAGGCACCAGGACAAACTAACCTGTAAGAAAAGAGATGGACAGTTCAAAACCTGAAACTTTGTCATATGAACACAATACAGCAAACAAATAGGGGGGAAATCAGCATAGAATTATATATTTGTAAACTGGAAGAATGAAATAAATGAAAAAATAGAGCACAATTTATCAGGATAGCTGTAGATGGCCAGACACTCATCAACTCTGTGTGAAAGAAGCACTTAACTGACTCAATGGTTGTCCTAATGACAGGATTTATGAACTGGATCTCAATTAGAAATGACTGTCAAACATGTGAAAGTCAGTACCCCATGGAAGATGACCAGGCAAGAATACAGCCCACATGGCCCAGAACAATCAATCTGAGAGAGTCTGGGGCCTCACGCAGCGCACTGTCTTGAGCACAGCACTTCAAGACAAGGTTGAAGGAAGAAGAGTAACAGTTTGGACAGGAGCAGCAGTGATGATGGGAGGTGTAGAACACAGCAGGGAGAATAGAGGAAACTACTTATTTTCTGTCAGAATGTTCAAGAAAAAGTTATGCAAATACCTATGTGAAGAGGTGCTCCCTGTAGGGGAGGTGGGCATAAGTGGATGCGTGGGGCACGGGGTTTCTCTGTCCCTGTTCCCTGGTCATGTGTACCCCAAACTCTGTCCCCCACTGGTCAGTTTGAATGTAGCCCGCGGGAATCCTGTACTTAAGGGAGTGTTCACGGGACCCCGGGGGGGTTGTTCCAGAC
>VYZQ01060427.1:68695-133394 GCA_013400655.1 Mystacornis crossleyi
GCCACCCCTCAACCCTTGAGGCCAGAAACAAAGAGAAATCTCCCGTGCTTGCACGGGCTTTTTTATGCAAAATTGCAAAAGCCCGTCAATCAACTCAGGTTCAACCTATTACAGCCTTGAAATACCTTTAAGTCTTAATTTTATTTTACTCTCTGAACTTTTTCACATTTACATAAGTTTATTTTAAAAACAAAATATGTCAAATCTTACAAAACACTTTTAGTTTTACACTTTATCTCCAGTTTTTGCCAGATATTATGTCAAAAGTGGGAGGGTGGGAGGGAGGGAGGGAGGGAGGCAGGAAGGAAGGAAGGCAGGAAGGTAGGAAGGAGTATCAACCACAAGGCAATGGACAACAGAACTTAACATTCACAAAACATTCAAACTCTCTCTCAGTTTCACTACTTCCACTTGGTCAAACTCATGCTGTACATCATGGAGCCAAGAGCACAGCAAATCTCCTCTACTGCATATCTCATAATATTGTTTTCTATGAACGGAGGTATTTCTAGTGAACTATTTTTTACCTACCTTTTGTCCCCAGAGAAAGCAAGCTCCATACACATATATTTTGGATTAGTTAATTACCCTTTTCTGGTGAACTTCTCATGTTTTCATTAATGTGGCATCTAAGTACTATGCATAAAAATTCATACAAGCATTCATAGTCTTCTCACAGTGATGTAGGAACAGAGAAAAGCATATTAAAAAAAAAAAAAAAAAGACTAGACCCAGAGTGACTGAAGAAAAGATTTATTTTTCTTGGATCTTAAAAAGAGACAAGGTGGGGTTTATTTCAACTGAACAAGTTACTAAGTTGTTGGGCAGAAAACAAGGCCTAAAGACTACTCAGATCAGAAGCCACCTGCAGTAGGTCAGATCAGGCAGCAATTTACTGAGACACAGAAGGTGCAGAAAAGTGGCCCATAAAGCCCTCCTAGATCCCTCACGCTAAGGGGGCTGCCTATATTTGTAGGGAAGAGAAACAAATCAAAGCAATATCAATGGTGGCAAGTGAGCAGAAAGACCACAAAGAGACAGAAACAAAGTGGAAACTATGTCAGGAAATGGAAGCTCACAGGAGCTAGAAAAACAGCGAAACATCCTGGATTGCTAAGCCTGAAGGACATTACCAAGAAGTTAACATGGGTATTCAGAGCTGCCCCCAGAGTCAACCCTCAAAACATAAAGGCACAGCAAGAAAAGCATCAGGTATGAGCTACTACTAGGCTGGTGCCAACCCTAAAGCCACGAGGCACTGCAGTGGCTTCAACACCCACACTCTCAAGAAATAGGCTGGGGAAAGGCCAAGAGAGGTGGAAAAGGTGGCACTCCAGAGGGCATTTTTTTCAGGATTATCTGCTGCAAGGAAGCTACCACAGAGGGTAGCTTATTACCACATCATTACCACACAGGTAATGATGACATGATCTCCATAGGCCAGACAGGGAAGTGTTAGAATTCACTCATACAAAGCTTTTTATACCTGCCAGAAGTGTGACATTTAAAACTCCCTGAAGACTGAAAAAATGGAGGGAAAAAAGATAAATAAAAAGGCAAAGAAAAGAGAAGGAGCAAGACAGCTTAAGCTGTGAAGGAATTGGTGGGATGCTGTCCTGTCACTTGTCTTTGAGCAGCAGATGACTGAGTTCGCTGGGCCACCGGAAGCAGCCCCAACCCATGAGCTGGTACTACCCTGCATCTCACACTGCTCAGGGAGAAAATCATGAGAAGGAGGTGGTGGTAGATCCAGCCTTCAGCTTTACATCTGACATGATTACTACACAGCTCTCCCCAGCTGGCAAAAGTACAGCAGCAAACAAAGCAAGGACAGAGTCTATTGCTCAAAATATATTTTAAAATTCAATTCCCCACCTTCTTTTTCATCTGTACTTCTCCCCATCACCTTCAACTGCTGTGCCAAGCAACAAAGGAAGGTCAGAAACATATCCAAAGTGCAAAACTGCACTTTCATACTCTACTTTACTTGGCAGACCGTTCTTGCTAAAATGTGTATGTGATAGACCCAGGGGCCACAGAGAGAAAGGAAAATCTGGGAAGCAACCACAATCTTAAAAAATTCAGTGTCATAATGAAATGCAGCCTCCAAAGTAGCAGAGGCATTTTGATGGAGAATCGCCTGGCCTCTGCTAGACATTTTTGTCATGCCTTCATCCTCTCTGGCCACAGCACTGCAGCCAGGTGGCACCAAACAAAGGAACCCTGGCAAACACAGCCCTGGGTGGCAGGGCTGGCCCTGGCTACAATACCAGGACAGAAGCAGCGACCTGCTGCTCAGGCAACAAGTCTGTCACCTTGTATATGGATTTGGGGGGGGTTTGTGGCATAAAACTAAAAAAAAGAAACCATTAAAAAAAAAGATTCCAGTAAAAATTCTATCTTTTCTAGCTGTTTGCACCTTTGTGATTGGAGGTACAAAACAAACACCAATGAACTTTTCTCAGCTGTTACAATTGTAAATTCATTCCTTTTATTTATCCTCATTTTATGCAACAAGTCAAAGGCAAACTCTGTTATAAACAGAGTGAAGTTGGAAGTATTCCCCCTTTTTTACAGTCCAGTCCAGTATAATATGTTCTGACCATGTAACTCAATGTTCTCATAAACCCCCCAAAGCCCAAACCCTGATTTATCGGCGCCAATGTTATTTGCTCACAGGTTTTGTTTGTTTGTTTGTTTGTGGTTTTTGTTGTTGTTGTTATTGTTTTTGTTTTTGTTTTCCTGCAGAGAATCAAATTGGCTGTTTCTGATTTCAGAAAGAATAAGGGGGTGTTTGGTCTACAACAGACTTTGCATTGAGACTGTACTTTTCTTTGCTCTAGCCTTTTGGAACCACTGGAACTACGGGAAAGCAGTAAAGCGAAGGAAAAGTGTGAGACTTTTACACTGGGTGCCCACAGCTGTGCTCTGGTGCTCATCCAAGCAGCCTTCCCACACACCATAACCTCTGCACCCAGTTAGTTTTCAGTCTTTTACACACATTTGATAGAGGGAGTAGAAGTCTTAATACATAGCAAGTGCTCTTAAATTTTGTGATGATATAGGTGAGCAGGCAAAAGCAAAAACTGTGTAAACAGTGCAACCAAAACACAAATGTCACCACACCTCGCAAGCAACCAGAAGGCAAAGTCACACAAAACCAGCGTTTAATGGTAGCACTGGAGAACTTTGTAGTAGTCCAGTAACATAACAGCTTCGACAAGTTCCACGTGAAAAAAAATCCGAGGCCTACAAACTACATTTATTATCCTAAATATGAAATTCAGCTAAACATTAAACTCTACAACAGGTAACATAAAGACATTCTGTGAAAAAGCTGTGTTCTTTCAAGCTGCCTATGAGAGGGTTTTTCTGCCTGTTTCCATCGGTGAAGAGCACACTGCCTCTCACTGGCTGAGTACATTTTACCAGATTGGAACCGTTAACATCAACACCAACCAATGAATTCGCCGGGAAGCAGAAGCCATGGCTGACCCAGTAACCCTTGAGAGGCTTAGGAAAAGCTTAAAGCTTTTAAAAGCATAGCAGAGACAAGCACTCGGAAGATCCTTTCTCATAAATACTGTGTCTTCTCTGGAAAGAGAAAATCTACCACCCCAGTGAAAAGACCTTAGAAGACATATCCTTGTACTCTGAGGGGGATATTTAGTCAGACTGCTGAGAGAAGCACCATCCCATGGGATGCAGGAGGGCAGGGAACAGAGGGAGGGGACTTTCATTCCTGGGAAAATGCCTCATGAGGTCAGGACATTACTGCTGATCCAGCCAAGAAAAGGGATGCAACTGTTCCCAGAAGGAAAAGGGAAGAAGCAAACAACACGAAACCTTTAACCTTTTTGTTCACCATATCAAAGTGGTCAACCAAAGGGTAATGGTAGCTGACTAGCTTTCACTTCCCATAACCTCACAAACCATTACACTCCTTGGCCTTGTCATTTCTCTCCCATCAGCATTTCATGAACTGTTTCAAGTATTGTGAAGATTTTACCTTTCCTTTTTTGAATTTTTTTTTAATTATAAAATAACTTGTTTATTAGATCACAGTGGCAAAGATCTGTTGCCTTTTTTTTCTGTCTTCATCTTACACAGAAATAACTGGTTAAATGAAATCCAAGATATCAATGTCTGACTTTAAAGGAAAAAAAAAAAAATCAGCTCATTATTAAAAAAACTTGTATCCAGTGCCAAGAACAGAAAAAGGCTAAAAGGCCAGGAAAATAAACTCCCATGTTAACCCAGACCAATCATTCATGTAATGGGCAATGCATATGAAGAAAAGGACTAAAATCTTCTAAGGCTTAGAATTTGTTACCCTTTCGTTTACATGCAGAGGAAAATGGGACCATTCACAAGTAACGCAAGTCTTTTTGAGGTACAGGATGAAGGGTATACTTAGAACACACATTATTACAGTATCTTAACATCATAGTATTCAATTTTTTTTTTTAAACATGTGCTACAAAAATGTGCGATTTTTCTGTCACCTTTACAGGCAACTTACATACAGGGTAACTGTGTTCCCAGCCAGAAGACAGAAATGAAGATGGCAATGCGGATATGCCAGTTCAGATCTGCCACTCCTATAAACCTCACTAGTTCTTGTGCTTGAAAAGAATACTGTAGCCCTTCACCCAGAATATCTTCCCTTTTCCCACCAGGACATCCAGGATCTCTCCAGCTTTAACTACAGGCATTCTCTTGGCCCTCACAGACCTTTTTACAGCTTAGAGAAGTTTCCCACAGGCTCCTGGATTTCACCGTCCTGACCCCATTCCTCCAGCCTTGGGCAAAGCTGCAGCCAAAACCTGTGTTGCTCCTCCTTCTAACAGGCTGTTCAGTGAAAGGAGACGATTCCTCTCCACTGTCCAGTCCAGCTTCAGCCTTTCCAACCTGGCTGCTCTCTCTGGCAGCCCTGTTCCTCAGAAATCTCACTGACCACTGCAGTGCTTTCACTGACTGTTGCTCTCCATTCAGTATCATATCCCTGCTCCCTCCTGGCTCCCTGGTTTCCAAGAGGATGGAAATTAATGGCGTTTTTTGAGGTAATATTTTGTGGTTGCAGTGTTGGGACATCTCCCAACATTACACAATCTTAGGGAACTCAGTTTGCACACTTAATTTGCAAGTTAATGTGATGCCCTGGTAAGTTAAAATGAGCAGGATCAGTCTTGGTTTTATATCACTCTTTCAGCAATATCTGAAAAAACCTTCTTCTTAAAGGATACTGAAGCATGGCCATTTTCCACACTCATGTCCAACGAAGACAGAACAGCACAGCACACCATGACAACACTTAAGTGAAAAATGGAAGCAAGAACTGCAAAAAACCCCAAGGAATTTCTGTATTTTTATTTGTGTTGACCAAAACTCAATATTGATATTGAATCCTTATTGACTTAATGCAGCTCATTAACAGTGAAACAGCACGGTGTGGATGGAGGAAGCCCAGCTCCCTCGGGCACAAGCACCTGCTGCCCCAAGGCACCAGGTGGCTGTCGACTGGTGCTTCTCCGCCACTGTGTCCCCACAGCAGCGGCTCCTGGAGGCTGCGCCTGCTCAACCTTTTGGGAGCCTCCTGCCTCTGCTCAGGCACAAAACTCCTCACCCTCCTGTATAATTTAGCTAAAATACAAAATTGAACACGTACTATGTGCATTATTGTATTATTTAAGAAAATATTACGCAGGATCTTAATCATCAAGACAGTTTAGGGTTAAGACTAAGCAGATATTTCCATCAAAACTGTTACGAGAAATGCTGCTTCCCAGCCTTGATTATGGAATGGGAAAGGCTGCTGATGAAAGCAAGCTAAGGGAAAGCAATTCACTATCTACTGATTGTATAAGCAGTCCATGAATGACAGATCTCCAGCCTTTCTGCCCTGCCTTTTGACCAATTTTCTATTAAAAATTTTCTTTTTCTAATATAACAAGGGAAAATGTGCTACAGGCTCTAAATTTTTATTTCATTTACTTGTTCCAAATTGTAACTAAGCTGTACTGATCAAAAGTTGCAGACTTCTTGCCCCCATTGATGCTTAAAAATTGATTTGGATTAGAAAGTCATAGATTTTAATAAAATTATTAAGAAATTACTTTTAGAAACGTCTAAGAATCATTTTACTTAAGTTACAAAAGAAGAAATAGTAACAATCACTTTCCAGAAATTATTCTGTTCCAGAGAAGGTTAATCTTCCCAGTCTTTTGTAGCACTTTTATCTAAACCTGTAAGAGGTCAGATGCTCAATTTTGCCCCTGAGATATCCTGGCAGACAACTTCTATATCCATCAGAAAGTTCCAGGACAACTGGAAGCACAACTCTTTCATATACAACAATATATAGGGTAAAAACTAATAGTGAAGTATTCTCTAAGGTACTCTCATGACAGGAGAACTTAAATAACTAATTGTCTGTTTTCAAAGTGTGATAAATCAGCTGCTTTGAAATAGTATTTATTACTAATTTAATATAAAAACACGTTTTATAAAGATGTGATAACCAAATGAGTGTGTTCAAAAGCGAAAAAGCCTCTTTTGTTCATTGCATTAATTGCCAGTAACAATTTTTGCATTTAATACAAGATTTTTGAATTTCAATTAGCGATCTAAGTATACAACTATATGACCAATTCCCATTTAGCAGGGTTACTGTCCTCCATTCAATGCTGTTATTTCCATTAGTAACCTTTGCAAATAATATGATGAACCTATCAACTGTGAAGGCCATTACTTTAATGCAATAATCATAAATTGCCTTTCATTTGACATTAGTCCTGGACAAAAACATGACCAAGCATCACAAAGGGTAATTAAGAAATCACATATATAACTTCCAAGTGCAAAGAATATCACATTGAAGAACCAGTATGGAGTTGCAAGACAGAAATCCCAAGTAACACATCTTTCAAGGAGGAAATGGTAAGTCTCTTCCTTAAAAATAAAAAACTACTAGCACACTAAATTCTTACAAGAATAGTATTAGTGAGCATGCATAGACTAAGACTATGGCAAATAGCTTTTTCTTCGTTCTTACTCTGATATGTAACCAGCTTAAAAAATGGGAGCATTTTACCATGGAAAATGTTGCACATATCTGAAAGGCCACAATCAAGAAACTTGTATTGCTACCTGCATGCATTCATGATTGACTAAGCCTTGAAGTTCACAGCACAAACTGTGAAGTCACAGGTATTCAGATCTGTGATGTGCTCTAAATATAGATAATTTAGGTCATAACCATATGAGATACAAACAGTCCTCTGAGATAATCCTCATGTGACACTGTTATTACTTTAAAAGGAGTATTTCTATAATAACTCGATTAAATATAGAAATTTGACAGCAGTGACTAAATCTATATGCTATATGGCTTTTCTGTAAGGCTTTTCACACAAATTGTGCTGTGCAGTCCCTGGACAGACAGTGCTAAAGTTGTTCCCAACTGGAAAGCAAACTCCCAACTGGAAAACAAAACTGGTTTTCTTCTTGATAAATGGAAGTCTCCTTGCCAGGCATTTTGCCTCTTTTAAAGATGTATTCTAGAATGTTTTCAGAGATAAAAATTCATTTCAGAAAGAAAAAAAATAAATAAAAATGAGGCTATGTATAACCTTTGCCACAAAAAAAAAAAATTGAAATAGAAACTATGAACTTTCTAAACGTCACTAATCACTTCACATTTCATCTGTTGTCACTGTTTCCATTACTTCCCAGAAACCTTGAAATCACAAAGGCAGTAAGTTGCTGGAGTATCTAAATTACTTGCTGAAGTTATTCAGAAAAGATTTGAAATGTAGAAGCAGAGGTGCACAGATAGCCACATGCACTAAGAGACAATTTTCAAAGGTGAAACAAGGCATAAACACTTTTCTCCCCTCCCCATCACTTAATGACTTTATGAAAGCAAGCAAGTAGTGTAGCCAATATGCATAATTTTTAAATCTTGGATTATTTGGTTCTTACTCTTAAAGTCCATGGTCTTAAAAAAAAGACTTATATTCTAGTCTTTATAAATGTGAAAGAAGTCTTGAAAATATCTCCCAAGCCTTGCCTAAAGGCTCAGAAACTTGGGAGCACACTTAAAAAATATTATTTTTGGTGTTAATCTTGCAACTTCTTGAGGTCTGCAACTGGGAAAATTGCATTTACTTCTCTGATCTTCCCCCCGCCCTTTATTTCCATGCCCTTCATCGCAAGCTGTGCTTCTCAGATCTCCTAAATTTTTGTTTATCAAATTTCTTTGGGGTTTTCTCCTTCCTCTCTCTCAAAGGACTCTCACCACATCCTCTCTCCCTTCTCCTGCTAACTGTGTCAGTATTAACTGAGTAAAACCCTGCCCAGCACCTCGGTGCTGTCATGATGCCTCTCTGGTATCGCTGCAAATTTTCTTCTTTCAAAAGCTCACTGGAAGACGCAAGAAATGCCAACTGCAAATGCAGGAGCATATAAACATCAACATTCTGCAGGCCTCGGAGACAAAGAAATAAAGTTCCTCTGTCTCTTGTGACAGGCCACAAGCCTATTGTTAAATTAACACCACAGATTCGAGGGTCTTGTGCTTCCCTGCTGGGAGACTTGCTCTTACCAGAAACTACCCAAGTCCCCGTAACGGGCATGCACTTTGCTTTACCTTTTGCCTAGCTTTGTACAACTCTGTTGTGTAACACCTATTGGATATATTTCTGCAACTAATAAAAAAATGACCATAAAAAATATGTGGAGTGGACTCTATGTGTCCCAACAATAAAGGGCCCAAGGGCTAGAAGCAGCTTGCACAGTGTTCTAAGACTGGCCATTAAACAACATAGTTTTGGCACTACATAAAAACAGTGTCAGGGGATAAAAAGAGAACTAAGAACCCTTACCAGCACACGTAAAGCACATCACACTCAGCAGCAATAGGTGTAATGGAAAATTAAAGCCCAGTGCTCGCCCCAAAGTGTGCTGACCAACAGGTAAGAACAATTCAAGATGGATCTTATATGGAAGAGGAAGAAACCACCAGTAAGGAAGAACTCCCTGCACCCCCACCTTAAACACAACAGCTGTCACTGACCTTACGACCCAGTGGTGCAGAGGTAAAAAAAGAAAATATCAGAGAGTTTGTGTGTATGTCCTTTTAACCACATATAATTCTAAGCTATTGAAATTGGAATAACAGTAGTTCTTTGAGCAAACTAACAATAAATTCCGGCTTTCCATATAAAGTGTTTGCTTATGTCCATTCCTGTTATGACTCAAAACCTGGTAATGAATGACTCAACCAAACTTCTCCAAAGACTTCAATCTCCCCAAATCAAACACATTGATGTTTGCAAACCAAATGTAGAATTCGGATCTTTTTCCCCTAAAGATTACACGAGAAAAAGCTCAAAGGTTTTCGGCTCCTCAAAAATATGGCTGTTTTTAGCTAAACTTAGCTGGATGAATGGACAGCATTTAATCATCCTTTTCCACATCACTCAAATTTTTTCTTCAAAACTGCTGAAGGAGCATCCAGCCAAATATTTTCAGTATAATATTTCTCCAATCTTCATTCTACTCTTTTCAAAAATCACAAATACATTAACTTCTTTTATTACTACAATTGATAAATAAACCAAAACCAAAGTTTGCTGAGGTTATACTGTTGTATAGAGAAAACTTTTATTTTTAGAAAAGTGGGCTAATTATTAAAATTCTACTTATTATAATTTTTGAAACATCCTATAAATGCAGTAATAAACCTAATGCACCAGGAACGGACACAACCATTCCCACGTCACTTAAGCTATATCTTTACTCTGTTTGCATTTATAAAAATTAAATTTGAAATGCTGATTTTTTCCAAGCTGACGTTGCAGGTAACCTTCTCCTTGATCTCCCTAATTTTCAAACTAAGCGACACCATTAGATAAAACGTGTAAAAAATTCTGCCTGTGCAAGAATATAAATCTTATAAATCAGATTTAGACATTGATTTTTTTCTCTCATTTGCATGCTCATACATCTGTTAAGGAAAAGGATAAGAGGAATCTTTTGGGTTAAACATTGTTCAGTTTTACACTGCCAGAGCTGGTAAAAGACTAAGAGCTGGCTTTAGCCTTTGAAAGCACCAAATATTCCTAAACAGAAGAATAAAGTTAGAGCCACATCCAGAATTCAAGAGGCAAATATCATCTCTGTCTTTATCCCTTCCAGGTATAATGCTGAGGGCTATAAAATCAGAGCCCCTCCAAAATTCATGTTTGCAAATTCTCTCCCTCAGCACAATGAACAGTCCTTTCAGGGCTCCTGATCTGCTACCTGGTGCCAACCTCTATGAGAGCCTCTGCAGAAAATACGTGGCGGTAAGAGTGAAGGAAAGCAGTACCTTTGGAAACTCAGAGATCCAACCAATAAATAGAGCTTGAAAACATGAAATGTTTCTCACTGTTACTCAGTAATCTTGAAAGGATATCTATACAAGTATGCTCAATGCATGAACAGTTTAATACCTCACATTCCATTAGATTTGCAACCATTGCACCTTCTTTTCTATGGAAAGAGAGTGTTCCTCTGTCATAAAAAAAAAAACATAACCAAAGGAAGCTCAGCAAGGGAAACTGTGAGGAAAGTAAATGCAACAGAGATGAATGCAACGGCATTATTTGCAACAATAAACCACATTTTTAATATCAGAAGTGTCAACTTGCCTGTGTTTTTTCATCAGACAAACAGAACATAGTAATTAAAAATATATCAACTATAGAGATGTCCTATTCTATTTAATAGAAATTTAATAGACTACACTACTGCATTTACCAATATTGCACATACCTCACAGTCTTTGTTATCACAATGCACAAACTGGACAGGAAGAAAAGTTACAACATTAAGGAAGCAAAAAACCAAAGAAACACAGAACCAAGCAGCAACTGCAATACTACTCTCATTCTGTGGACTAGTGATCATTTTCAAGGAGAGGAAGAATGTCTGACACATTATAAGATTATTAAAAAAGCCAAATAACTGCGAAAAAAAAAATACCAGTATACTAAAAAGGAAATGGAAGGGATTAAATGCTCTATTCCTGATGAGAATACAAAAAAACAAACCGCCAAAGAACTGTAACGAAATCATACAAGTGTGCATTTGGAAAGAATTCACACATTCAGTGATCCTTTTTCTCACTGCTGGTGAAAAGAAGAAGGTTCCTGCTCTCTCACAAGGCAGTTTAGTTCTGGCATTGAGAATTTTACCCAACTTGCTAATTGCTTGGCAAAGATGTGAATGAAGACAGTTGAGAAAGACACTTAGATTAGACTAGACAACTAGATTAGACAAAGAAGGATAGATGATGTGTGCTGTCTACACAGTTGGTTTTATTTCCACAGCTGAGGAGCCAGCTACTGGTGATGAAGGAATTTCTGCAAAGCAGGTCCTAGCCTTCCCCTCATAATTTCCTTTTTCCTCTTTAAATAAGAGGCAGCTTTCAAGATTTCCAAAAATGACACTTTCTTACTGATGGCTGGTGCCTCATCTTCCCATGTGACAGCCAGCAGCTCCCAACCCCTCCTCATCCCCTGCACCACTATCTGCCTGTGGAGATGCTCCAGCCAAGCAGGAAGGAAAGGAGCAGGCTGCCCAGGGACTGGACACCTCATCATGATGAATAACAAGGAGAAACTGAGGAAGAGGGGAAAGAACTAGAAATCTTAAGAGAGTAAGATGCCAGGTAAAATATATAGAGAGATTGAGAAAATGAGGGTAAAACCACCACCACACAGAGCTGTTGTAGTTGTCCGACAAGATGTTGATTTGGATGCAATCCTCTGTTCTAATGAAATCTAGACAAACCTTGCATTTCAGGAAATTAGGGCTATTCAATTTATATCTAAATAAAGAGGAGATATCCACTCTATAAAGTACCTTTTTGAGAAATACAGAGGTGAGATGAATAGCCCTGGATCAGATGTCATGTACTCATTATTTATGAAGTGAAGCAGAAGTCTTTTACAATGTACTCTCAAGGGTATTTTAATAATGAAATTGAGCCCTACTTCAGAATGACCTTCAGACATGGCTTTATGCATATTTTCAATTCCTTTCAGCCAACATTCTCACCATGCAGTCATATAATAGCTGTTCCAGCAAGGGAGCTGGATCACAGCATTCATCTATAGTAAACTCTTAATTTTTACATCATTAACCGATTAGTGTAGTCCAACAGAAAATAAAAATAACTGTAAATGCATTCTGCTTAGGAACATGTTTAAGTACAGTATATTTGGAATATTTGACTATGTTCCTTTATAAAATGTAAACTTTATTTAGTTGATGACTCATGTCTTTCTTCAAGTAACTGTGGGATAAAAGCACTTAGCTTCATGGACTACATTTTGATTTAAAGTTGAAAGAATTTCTTTCACTATTTAACGTGCAGAAATTTGCTGTAGCCTACTTGCAAACAAACAGACTTCTGTCACAGTCAGTACAGGTTCATTTCTCTACCTGTATCTCCTATTTGCATACACACATTATACATGTAATAAGTGCCTGGCTTGATAGACATTCTAAACTGATCAGAGTAATTGTAAAAAAATTTTAAAAGCCTATCTGCTAGCTTCTACTTTAACTAGGCTAAATATAATGACTAAGCCAAGACTTGAATACAGAATTCATATTTCAATTTAAAGATTCAACAGTCAACAAAATGTTACTCAAAACTGGATTTCTGCATATGCAGCCTAACTCCTCTCAGCTTAAGGGGAAATAGGAGAGATTTAGGGTCCATTTAATATATAACACTTCTTTTTTTTCTTTTAAGTTCCAGAATGACATTAAAATATACTTATCTAATTTGACCCTGACAGGAATTAATAATTTAAATGTGGTGTATGTGCTACTAAATAGATCTTCCTTTTTTTTTGTTGTTGTTTTTTTTTGTTTGTTTTTTTTGTTTTGTTTTTTTTTTTTTGTTTGTTTGTTTTTTGTGGGTTTTTTTGTAATGAAGCTGATCCAAGAAACTCACCCTTTAATGGGGCTGAAACCAGGTCTCAAAGCAGATACAGCAGGCAAGACAATGTCATTATGGGTCTCAGCACCATTCACTTGCCACGCCAGCCTGAGTTGGCTTTTAGCAAGGATGTGAAATGTTTGAGCTACTGGTCAGGCAGTGCAAGCAATTTAAATGTTTTCTATCTCTAAAAGCAGACTGGAGGAGAATCTGGGGTTAAAACTTCTCTTGGCCATTCCGGACGGGACACACTGAGGAAGTGCGTGTTGGGATTCAGAAGTGAACACAAGGTTCAGATGCATCTGCTGAATGTTTAGAGAAGATTTGAGAGATTTTATCCTCTCTGCCCCCTTCCAAAATGAAACAACTTTCTCCAAATACAGAGAGCCTCAGACAATGTGCAATGAACCACAAGCAGTGGCTTACTATGGTATTCTTAACTATGTTTTCTGAGACACCACTGACCACCACATCCAGCAGTCTCTTCAATATGATAGTGAGGGATGCATTACAGCAGAGGTTTTTACTGCTATAATAGTGTTTAGCACCAATCATTTGGCCTTTTACAGCTAATTAGAGAAGCCTTACTCTCCACGCATGAAATTTCTTCGGGTGTTATTCAACTCACTGCTAAATCTGACAGTGTTATGCAAGAACATGTGCGTCCCCCACCTCTGCAAAAGGTTTCTCTCACATGCATACTAGATACTGATTTCACACAGGGCCCAGCATTCGTTAAAGCTGTTTCTGTCCTCAGAGTAGCTAAAGCAACACACAGCAGCTACTCAACGTTTCCTAAAGGAAATAATCCACTTAATTTGCTGAGTATTCAACAATTTATCTTCCTTTTACGGTATCAAAGACCTCATACTTTACTAAAAATCTCAAACTTTATAGATAAAATGTGAAAAATCAAAGTCACAAAAAAATATTGAACGTACTGAAAAAGCTATGAAAAAATAACTTAAGGACTTTTTATTTAAGCAAAAATCTACAATAGTGAGAAGTAAAAATACTTTAACAGATAGAATTCTGGAAAAATTTGAAAAAAACTCTGCAAAAAACGTATTTTGACCCTCTGAAAATCAATACCAGATTGATCAATTAAATTTATATTCCTTGAACAATAACAAGTGTGCTCTTAGACCTTGATTAGCTGCTTAATTTAAAACTTAAATTCAAACATTATGTTCTGAACTGTCCCAAAATATTCTAAGATATTATCTTCTATTTCCATTCAGAGTCCTTCCACTGAAAAAAGAGTATTAACAGATTGAACTGATTTGATGAGACCTTCTTCCACTTTCATCTCCATCTAAACTTTCAGGCTGGCTCTTGAGGAAGACTGAAAAAAAAAAAAAAAGGAGCAAAAGAAACGAACTTAATTCCTTGATATAAATCAAGAAGAATGGCATCCAACCTGGGTCTGCCATGTATCTCTTAAATGCTTAAATATTTCTTAGCCCTGAATCAGAAGAGGGATCAGTACATGAATTTTTTTCTAGCTGTATTAATGCCACATAAATCCTTAGGTGTACTTTGTCACTTGGTATCTTTTACTTCTACTTAAAATAGTCAAAAAACCCCAAGTAGTTTTAACAGGGAAGAAAATTGTTTGTGGGTTTTGACATGGAGGTTCCTGTGTTAGCTGTGGTTTACAGAAATTCCTGAAATTATTTCATTGATGAAAATCACCACTTCTTTATCAGATCTTTTTAAAAGAGCTAATGTAGTATTTTTTTATTATGTCTAGAGCTTGATGCTATAAGGATAAACAGACTCTGCATAGACATCATAGCAGTATTGACACTGAATACTCTATATGAGCACCTAAATGAACTATCTCACGAAACAAATACACACTTTATCACTTCAAATAAATGAATTTAGGACTTGAACTTATTTTGGTTTGTATAGATACATAAGAAACTTGACAGTATCAGTTATGCATCAATTTATTTTATAGTTCTTCAAAAGAACAAATGTTTCTGTGTTGAAAATCAATAAAATTTATACTACTGATACACATGTGATAAATTTTAGTTTCATATAAACATTTGAGAACAAGATACAGTTACAGTGTATTTAGTGGGCTTTCATCTCTACAATTCCAGGCTCTCATAAAGGAGTGGGCATGGTTTATTACATGTAGTGTGGAGTGTCTTTCATGCCAACAGATCACTGTGGTGCGAACTTCAAGTCAGCATTAAAACACACAGGGAGACTCTGTAGGAAGTCATGTACAAGAAGAGACACTCGTGGTGTCTAGAATTAATGAACATAGGTTCAAGAACCCCGTGTGAACAACACTCAGAAAAAGCTACCAAAAACTCTCTTTGTGATGACATGAAAGATGCATACAGGATGGTATCTATATTACATGTTCCAGCTGTTGAATTATGGTTGTCTTCATTCCCGTCCTAGTGTGCAACAGTCCTGCAGTCACAGCAGAGAGCCTATAGCTCACGAATATGGAGAAATTGCTGCAACATACACTGAAGCTTAAGGAGTAAACATAGTTTTTCTTCTGACTGTTTGAACACAACTATCCACCAGACTGCATTAGACAAAAATTTCTACTGCATTTGCAGGGGCATTCAGGAAGAAAGACTGAAACATGTAATTTTTGAGACCAAAATAAGACCTTCTCCATTCATGACAGAACGAAGCAGATAAAACAGATACATTGCTTTATGATCTTTTATGTCTTGCTTATTTTCCTGGAATTAAGTAGCAACTGTGTATCCATGTCCCTGTTCACATCAGACAGCTTCTGAAGGAAAGCCCTTAAGAGTAATCAATTCACTGGCAACGGGCAAACAAACACCCAATGGCATGTGCTGCTATATCAGAAAATGGGATCAGCAGGAGGTCTGAGCAAGAGCCCAACTCACACAGGAGAAGCTGGATTTCTCGGCTGAAAAGGGCAGACTCACTTTTCCAGCCTTGTGGTTTGGAGCACTCCCCATACCACGGCACACTGCTGCCGACGAGGCTGCACCACACACACTGGGCCTAACTAAGCAGGCTTCAAAACAACGCTCCCGAAACAAATGAACTGAGCAGCTGCAGATGGAAACTTTTCAAAACAAAGCTTTGAGCCAAAGCCACTGCCGTGAAACTGCCCTGTCAGAGAGACACAGCACAGTCAAAGGGTGTGAGAGAAACACTGTCAAGTCTGAGAAATACAAGGTAGAAGTTGAATCTTTCAAACCTGCTCAAGAATGTGAATTCAAGAACAGCTCCCTGTTTTTCCTTTTCCCACTGGATTTTCTTCAAGCTGAATCCCAGAACAAGGCTGTGTGAGTCAATCCACACAGTGTCTATTCCTCTCCAAAACACTTTTGCCCCCTTTACCCTTTCCTACTTGTCCTCAGGCCTCTACCATAATCATGGGCTTCCAAGAAAAGCTGCTGGATTGAGAGCTTCTCTTGGAGATTTTACCCAGCACTGAGCCAAGACAAACTCTTGCTCTGGAAGGCAAACAGCATGGATATGGATTACAGCGGGTGATTTAACCTGGCGATTAAATGCTGAGTTTAAACATAGGAGTAAGGAATCTCTCCCTTTCTGAAGAACAAGGGTTTCATAAGAGTTCACATGCATAGAGCCGTGTACACCAGCACAGCTGTGTCTTCCTTCACCTCACAAGAGGAAAGCACCCATCTCCTCTGGCATAGGCTGCTAGAGTTATCGGGGTCCCCCAGGTCCCTGCCAGCTGAGTGGGGACAGGCACTGAAAACACTCCTCTTCCTCATGTTCCTGTCAGGAAACGTCACATCCCTGTGCCTGCAGAAGGCAGCTCAAGCACTTGGAAGGCAGCTGGATGAGGCAGGCCCTCGCTCAACCCCAGCAGACTAGGTGCACTGAACGTGCCAGGGCTACTATAAAGGCAGCACAGTTGAGCACTTCCGTGGTGGGTCTGTGTTATATCTCAACTGGATTAAACCACCATGAAACACCAGGGCAGAAGGCAAGGAAATGTGTGTTCTGCTAGTGAATCACGTGCCTCATTGCAGAAAGGGAATAAAGGGTCAAAGTAATGAGAGAGCTGGGATAAACGTAGTACGTTCCCTTATAGCCCCTCTGGGAAGGATACATTCATCTGTAATCTGACTGCTTCTGAAAGCCAGAAATAGATTTTCCTTTCCAAATCCTTCCACTTATTACTGCTGATTATTAAAAGCAATATGCACAGCTGATTTACAAGATGGCAGGTTCCCAGCACCACTTCTCATTTTCACTTCAGTGAGGAAGTGTTTCTCTCACGACAGAGGTGATAGGGACACAGAGTAACTCCAGGTGCTTTTTGCTCACATGTTTTACCCCAACTGAAATACTAGAATCCAGCAACTTTTTAAAATTCATTTTCAAGTAATTGGCCGAATGGATGGAGCCAGAAAGCAGCAGGCGCATCTCTTCTCTCACTTCAACAATCTGACATCTCCAGTCAAAATAATCAAAGCAGCTGCAGTTTGATATTTCATCTTCCCTTTCAAGTTGTTTTTTCCCTTGGCTTTTCCTTCAGTCACTGAAAAAGGATGACTTGCAGTTCAATAATACAAGTATATTTGCACAACAAAACTCAAACCATAGGGTGCATCCCTGCTTTCCATACCTGTCAAATGCAGATTTGTTCAAAACACTGAAAATAAATCATCAGTCTTCAAACTGGATTCTGTATTCTAGATGTAAGCAACAAATCACCTTGAAAATATGTATCTTACCTGGTAAGATTTCCAAAATGAGATTAAAGGGCAATCTCGCTGACGTGTATTTAATTCACATATTTGCACACCAACAAGCAAGATGAAGTCTCACTTCTAAGAATAATCGAATGAGAAGTTCTAATTTTAATGTCAGTTATGAGACGCAAACAATTGAATAAACTAAAAAGTAATATAACAATTACAGTATGCTAAAATGACCCAAATCTGGCCAGGGAGAATACTAAGGAAAGTAAAACTAGAGATAGTAAAGAAAAATAAAGTGGGAGAAACCCTTGATTTCTCTGCAATAATATTAATCTGAATTTTCTGTACCATTGTACTGCTTGACATTGAATCATTTTTTAAAACAGGTACTGTATGCAGGTCTTGCTAACAATAAAATTAGATTTAAATATCACCCTCTAGCTATTTAGCAAGGAGAAGAAAGCATTAAAAAAAAAAAACTCCAAGAAGTAGTATTTCAGCAATTACTGTCTCATCTTAAGCTAGAGAATACCATTCGAAACTTGTATGTTAAGATTTCATATCAGATTCAATAAAAGTATTTGTTTGCTTGCTTACTTCTTATTAGAGCTGAGTTTGTCCAATCAAGTAAGTAAAAACAAAACTAGGTAGTTGTGAAAGTTATAGGACTAAAGCCCACTGGCAATATTTCCATCACAAAAATAAAAGGAGAAGGGTAAATGGTTATCTATACTTTCACAAAGGATAAATGTCTGTTTAATCTTTGATGTTTTGTGGCAGCCTAAAATGCATCTCAGTATATACATTTTACTTCAGGACTGATTATTTTAAAAGTATAAAATAGAGTGTTTATCGTATTTAATTTGGGAATACAACCCAGGTGGTTATGAAATTTTGGAGGAAAATCAAAGTAGGACTGGAGATTAACACAAAGTGTTCAGAGCTTTCTGCAGGCTCCACAGGTGAATATTAGGGGAAGTTTTTTGCTCTAGGATGCGCATCGGTTTTCTACAGAATATAGACAAAAAGATGGCAGGAAGACATCCAGAAAATATCCAGAACATATCCAGAACACAAGCAGAAAAGCACCAGTGGAACCTCTCTGAATCTTCCTTTTTAAATAATTTCTCTAATACTTTGAATTATGCAGAATCTAGACACTATAGTTCAAGCAGAGTTTTGCACTTAAAATGTTCCTAACCTGGGAACACAGAGTATCCTTCTCCCAGGTATTACAGGATTACTTCGAGTTCCTACTTACTTTTTTTAAGTTTTATACAGCTAGCAACTAGTTTATGTAACTAATATTAAAATTTTCAAAGGAAACACTTTAGAATTGGCAGCTAATGTCAGTCTAATTTTGTATCAAAGCACTCTAATGCTACCTATAGTTAGAACTCCTTGGCATCTTGCATGTAATTTTATAAAACAAGTTGCAACTATGATGAAAAAAAAGAGATTATTTCTGAAGCTTCCTTCCATTTTTTTCTGATTATATACAAAACCAAACCTATAGATACTTGTGAGTTTTTTCTTCTTTCTTCGTATTTTTTGGGGAGGTTGGGTTAGTGAGAAAGAAAAGGATTCAGATCTTTGCCAAGGACTCCAGAATTGTGTCTGGAGGTTCGTTTTCACTGCGATGACAAGTACTTCCCTGCATAATAATACACATCAGCCAGGTGTCTGCTCTAACAGAAATCAGGCTAGCTCCTGAACTCCTTGGAAAACAGTCCCCTCAGCACAGGAAGCAGAAAGCACAGGGCTTTGTTGTCCAAACAAGTTTTTCTCTCAAGGCTCAGTGCCACATCATGTATGTCAGTGTGAGTTGGGGCACCTCTGCAAGGCGAGACACTTTTTGCCTGCGCTGAAGTCCTTATTCCAACCCATTCCTGCTTCCAAAAATCCCATGACAGTCCACTACCAGCTCTGATCACAGGATAACCTTGTTCTCTGACAAAACCTTTGTATTTTTGCACAACTTAATACTTTGGTACAACAGTTCTCCCTGCATACAAACCAACCATTTTATAACAGGAAGTTGTACAGCCGTAGAATATAAATGGCCAGTTCAAGTCACCAGTGATAGTTATCTAATACATGCAGCCATATAACCAAAGGTATATTCAAACATACACAGGGGATGTGTATATGGATATATATAAAGTGTACATATTCATGTACAAGCCCACACAGATATAATTACATGTAATGTCTTCCTTTAACAATTCCTTTCTGCTCCTGTTTACAGATACACAGAATGTTTTAAGTTGGAAGGGACCCACAGGATCTTAAGGAAATGGCCCATTATTAGCACCATGCTCTGACCAACTGAACTGATTTCAGGGCCAGAGGTCAAGAACCACAGACATTTATATTCAAAGATCACAAACATTGTAGCTACCTTTAACAATGGCTCATGCCCTCAAATGCTATCTTCCCCTCTACATTTGAATCATTATTCCCTTTTAAATAGAAAAATAATAAGTTAACCATTAAGAAACCCATGGTATCTCAGAGGTGGAGCAGCTGCTGATAAAAGTGAAGTTCTGGATTACAGTGTCTTGGATTACAGTACTGTCCTGGATGCTGGAAAAAGTAAAGCAGATCCTATAAACCTCAAGACAGTTAATGAACCAGGTCGTAGGTGTCTTAAGTGGAAATTACTTTGCTTAGAGCAACCAGCAGCATCTACCTCTATCTAACATCAGTGAAAGTGCTCACCATTGTACCAGCCTGAGCAGCCTGCAAAGACACCCCTTAATTCCTCCTTTCCCATGCCACGCTCACTCCCCACCAGACACGGAGAATGTCCCCAAGGCCACTTCTCATCCTCTCGTATGATTCCCATGACACTCAGCAGCCTCTGCTGACCCCCACATGAGCATCTGGCTCAACACCCAGACCCATCAGCCACCACCCCCCAAGGCACAGGGAGGGCTGGCCTGAGCACACCTCATCTGCAGCTCGGCTCAGCAGCCACAGGTAGGATACAGGCACCTGAGGGTTCAGGAATCTCTGCTGTGACCTGCAGCAGAGGCTGACAGCTCACTGGCTGGTTGTGTCAGAGACTTGTGGGATGAGGAGCAGAAAAACATCCAGGAGAGGATGTTTGCACCCGGCTTACAATACCTACTTTAGTTAAAATACTTCTTTCACACTGTTTTTAACGAAGAAGTTATTTAGTTTTACACAAAGCACCACTGGTACTTCTGCCCTTTATATGGTAATTTAACCATATAGAACAAGTCAGAACAAAGACATCTCATCAAGGGAGCAGGCTCGTGTGAAAGCAGCAGGGGAAAGAGCAGGCAGAAGAGATGGGTTGTCCTCAGAACCTCAGTATTGCGTCCGTTCCTTGGAGATAATTTATCTCTTTTCCCTATTATTTGAAGAACTCCAGGATACTAAAGTATCTATACACAGTTAGGTATCTAAATGTAGGCTGTATTAATATCCCTGCACTCTTTTTTATCTACTCAAACCCAAGAAGCAGAAGAGGAACTGCTACTTAATAAACATATTTCATCACCCGAATCACAGTATGAATGGGAGATGACAGATGTCTTCTAATTAGAGATGGTACTGTCTCTGGGGCATTTGGTTCCAGCTTACATGAGACTCCACTGGAAGAAAGAATTCCAGTCCCCAAAGAATACAGCCCAACGGTAAGAAGGGACGAATTGTTCAGGGAAATTAACCAATATAATGGCAGGTACTAGTGTAGAACATGTATATACACTCAAATTGAAGACAAAACAGATCATGAATACAAACAAGAAAAACCTATAGGTCACAGAGAGTATAAAGGAAGCTGCTTCACATCCCAATGTTATACTCCTAAGAAAAAGCAGCAGCAATTAATGAAGAAAGAGAGTATCTGCAACCTGATTTGAGCAGATCCAGTAATGCAGAACTCAGCTGCAGCTAAGCAACAACCAGATTTGCAACTGCACTTTGGGATCAACAACCCATTCTTTTTTTCAGCTAGACCACCGTGCCAGCTCTCACATGATCCCAGCAACTATGACACACAACATTAGTGATCTAAATGATTACATGCAATAAAAAAATTCTAAAACAAAAGGGCAAATAAGAAGAAACCAATGAAAAAAAAATTACCAGACAGAACAGCTGACACATACAGCTGACAACACTATCCTGTGTTGCTATAGCTTTGTGTGCTGTTCAGCACCATGATGTTCTCATAATTGAGAGAAAATAGAAAGAATCTCCATGAGGGAACAAGCTGACATAATATAAGGATGCACATCAAGGAGATGGGCACTTCTGGCCTGTCAAAAATGCTACTGCAGCTTCAGTAGACATACCTCAACTAGCTCTGCAGCTGCCTGCTAGCAGCATGGGGTCATTCCGAGGCTGTGAAACCTGTCTACAAGTGAATAAATACTCAAATAACTAGTCTTGGCACACAGCACTGGATAATTACATCTGACAATCTTTTTCATGCCCGCAGTCTCGCAGAGCTGTGTAGGCATTATCCCAGCCTGCTACACATTTCAAAGCTGTGGTCCCCAAACCATGCATGGAGGCAATGCATTACACTTAAGACATTGCATTATTACTCACAGTCACAAGCCATCACCATTACTGCAGCACATACCAAAAAAAGAAAAATGTGACAGCTTATATCATTGTCTCAGACCCGGCAAAGGGACATTTAGTATCAAAATTTCAGTAGTTCACCATCTTAACATAAAAATTATTTTAATGGCATTTAAAACTAGAACTACATATATTTCAAATTTTTGCAAACTTCTAAAAGGACGCTACCAATAGAGCATTAGGTGGAGCGCAAACAAAGCAGAGCTGAGGGGAATTGAGATTTGCTGTTATGAACACAATTACTGACTTCTCAAAGGCCAAAAGTCAGATCACTTCAAAAAGAAATTATCTGATTTTGATAGTCATTTAAGAAGTTTTAGGACCACAGGATGTTGAGAACAATCCTTAACAGAGAACAAAGAGCTGTCTCTTAGTCCCAGGTGAGAACCAGAACCTGAATTATTAACTGGCACTTTCAGTACCCAATGTACTAGAAATAACTGGGGGAAAAAAATCATTTTCTAAAATGGTGAAAATATTCTATAGATCTCTGTTGAAAACTGTTTCTGAATAAGGAGCTCTAAAGCTATGGGAGGAAAAAAGGCAAAATCTAAATATCTGAAGAGACTGAAGAGAAGAAAGAAGCTACTTTTACAGAAGAGAATGAAGGTTTACGGAACATCTAATTATATCTCTGCCAAAAACTAGGTTCAAAACATATGAAGCGCTTGTGGCAAAACAAATCAATGGAATATCTTAATTGATTTTACCAGCACTGGAGAAGGCAAAAAATTCCTGAAGTCCCCTTTCTCATGTACAAACTTTAGCTCAGTTAGTACTAGATTTAAAGTTCTCATTAATACTTCAGTTTCCCTTTGATCTCATCCCTCTCACTTGGTGCAATATTTTAAGGAATATTTAAATGAATACTTGCAAGGAATGAACAAAAAAAATCTTTATTTATTATAATTTATTTTGAATCATCATCCTTCAAAACTAAAAAGCTTTTCTGACTGTAGAAATGACAATTTTTAAATTATTAGTTCTAACACAATTAATGTCGCTTTATTTATTTTTTTGGCTTGTGAATGCTTAAGATTCATGTTTTTATGGAAATAGGAAACTCAGTAAAATAGCACTACAACCCCTTAGATGTGGATACTATCAGCATACCCTACCCAGCAACAACACAAGTCCTCTCTCTTTATCCTAGATTTAGCACATGCTATGTTCTGTGAGGAGAATACTGAGGATATCCTCAATGCCTTGAATTTTTTTCCTATATAAAACCAACCAAACAAAAACAACAACAAAAAAATCTCAGCCTTTTTGCAATTTTATTGCTCAACTATTCTAATCAAGAACATTCCATCTCAGCTTGGAGCTTAACAGCTTCATTTCAGATCTGTTTCCCTCAGGAGCAGACGCTGGCCTGCAGGTAGCCTCATCAGCTGCTTCTTAATTTTCTGTCCCTGGACGACTCCGAACATGCGCCTGTGGCCCCACCTTCCTTACAGTAAGTCACATGCCAAAGTGAGTCAGCAAAATATGCTTAACCATTTTCCAGAGAAGCAGCGCTTGTATTAAATAAATAGATAAAAATGGCCAGAATGTACATTTCCTTACAAGCCTTTTTGCTTTTATTTTCCCTGTTCGGATAGGTATCAGAGATACATTCCAGCTTCATGTCACACAAACACTTAGACGCTATAAAAATCCGAATTTAAACAATTTGGCATTGTGTGCTCTATCACTGTATTTTTACCTTCAGTTTAAGGTGTTTTCCCTAGCTGTACCAAAGGAAAACGGGTGTCATTAAACTGCTCATTAACTGCGTGACACAGTTCAATAGTTTTTTATCTAACCTTAATTCACTATCATCTTTCCTCCACCACTGCATTATTCATTGTGTCACCCTCTTCTAATTCCTGTGACAAATATAATTGTAATGATTTTATTTAGGATCAACACTTCCTCTCACAATACGAAAAGGCAAAAGTTAAAGCAGCTCTGTCACTTGGTTCTGCCTGGAAGTCGGTCAGGGCAAAGGCGAGGCAGCCGTGGGGAGGCTGTGGCAAACAGGTCTGGGGGCTGACAGCAGCCGGGAGGCACCACCAGCAGCCACTACTTCATTAATTTTACTGTGTTTCAAGGAGGTGAAGGACTGAATCATCAACAAAGGCAAAAAAACACACCCTGTCATATTTCACATTTATCTAGTTAGGCTTAATTTAAACACACTTCTAAACACTTATTTCAAACAAAAGCACCAATTGTACATATTATTTTACTTAATAGTAATAATTTAAATATTACACTAGACTAAATGTTACACTGTTATAGCATCTACATAAAATGATTTCCTTACTTTACAGCCTGGAATGACTTTTAACATTTGACTAGAGAAACAAAAATGCTAATCTAATTCCAGCCTTAATCGATTCAAAAGAAAAAAAAAAAAACATTAAATAACTAATTTTGTGTTTTCTATAGCTGGAATAACCCATTGTTACAGCAGGTTGATTTTGGAAGTGTCTTTACTATTTTGACTGTTAACAAGTTGTCTTACAGTTTCAGACGGTGTCAGACCTAGAGACTATATCTCATGCCAGCTGGAGTGGGAACATTGGTTTTGTGTATAGAAATATAGCTCTTAGAAGTCAGGGTCTGCTAGCAGTTTCTCTACAAACTACAATGGCAGCTGTGCTAGAGGTCATGAATATTACATAAGGGCTGTCCATGTATTCAAGCCAGCATCAGTAAGCCAAATTCCCATAGCAACACTCGCATAGATTTACTCATTGCTAAGAGATGCATCAGTTCAGCAGTAAGCACTGCACTGCTACCCTGATTAGTCTGCAAGATACTATTACTTCAACTCTTCTTCTAAAGATTGTGCGTTTACTGATAAAATTCAAAACTTCACCTGCATTTCAGGGCAGCCCTTATCATCTTTTCCAAGAGCAAAAAAAGCTTTAAACTAGCAAAAACCACACCTGATAAAACCGAAAGCCCTGACTACAATCAGCTCTCTCTGAGATACAGGGATGAAGGGAAGAAGTGAGCTGCTTCTGTTGAGTTTCTGCTACACTGATCCCAGGACAGCAAGATCCAACTACAAAGAGATGTTCAGCATCTCCTACACTTGGCACACTCCAGCAGCTCATTAAAAAGCTGCTGTAGGAGCTCTTCTTAAATATCAGTTGACAATTACATGTAAAAAAAAAAAACATTTCTGGCTTCCCTATTCAGGTTTTCTGGGCCGATGAAGATGTCTGCTTGTGCATTACAGTACTGTATTATTTACAGAGCTGGTCCTTGCCACACAGTCAGCTACAGAGCTCAGTGACCTGGACTCATGGATTTCTGAAGAGCCCTTGTAAAACAGGTGGCATAAATGGGCAGAGGTAAAGCTGGCAGTGGAGAATTAAATGGAATAGGAGATGGAAAGGAGATAAAGAATTAAAAAACAAGGCAAAATAGAGGAGTGGAGTCAGAGAGAAAGTGAGTGAAAAATGCAGATCAGGTAGATCTAAGGGGGCATCTCAATGGTGTACTTAATATATTAGAATGAAAACCAGATTTTGGAAAACAGTAATGCATTTAATCTTGGCAGGTAGCATACAAAAAAAGAAAAATTGGAATGAAAAGATAAATGAATGATATTAAGATAAGCACAATTTTTACAGGTGCAATAGTATTTAATGTTATAGCACAGATGAAAGAGAAACAAGCCCATCACTTTCACTGCTAAAACCTTCACAGTCCTAAATGCATCTCATGGAAAATACATAAACACAGAGCAAAAACCTAAAGCTCTTTTAAGTGTTTTCTTACTACATTGTCACTATCTGCCAGGGGTATAGAGAGAGGAGAAATCTTAAGAAGACCTACAGAAAATGACTCATGGGGTCACTTAACACACAAAATGTAAATAAAGTCCGTAAAGTCTTTAGGAAAAAAACACCCTTAGAACAGATTCTCCCTATTTACATATGACTTGTAGGGACTGATCCTTCATTGAAGGGAGATTAACAGGATGTTTGAGGGCTGTTTTTCTGACACCGCAAAAGCGTTAAGTGCCCTAGCAATCCACAAGCAAACTTTCATAAACATCTTCAGTAAGAACTCATAGCTTTGACCCTACTGCAACAAATGCTTATATTTAATAAAAGAAATGCACACATTGAAATAAGAATGTTCTGAAATACATTAGTCATAAGCCTGTTACAGAAAATAATTCTAAGTCATTTTTCATGGAGCATATATTTTCAACTGCTGTCTGGAATGTTTATAAGAGATCTAATCTGCATGTTAACACATTAAAAACATTTTATCACTAATGGATGAGATGACAAAGAATCATGGAATGGCTTGGGTTAGAGTGGATCTTAAAAATCATCTAGTTTCAACCCTTGTTTTAAAG
Organism: Mystacornis crossleyi; assembly: GCA_013400655.1. Classification (NCBI taxonomy): domain Eukaryota; kingdom Metazoa; phylum Chordata; class Aves; order Passeriformes; family Timaliidae; genus Mystacornis; species Mystacornis crossleyi. The sequence continues at coordinate 95,376 of VYZQ01060427.1, forward strand.
CTGAGCATTTTATGAGTTTGTAACATGAAACAACACCGTACCTTTGCTTTTTCCAGCTGTGCCTGGGCCTGTCGCTCTGCCTCTCTCCGCACTGCTTCCCTATCTTCTTCCAGAGATACATCTGAATCAGATGGACGGCTGGTGTAGGAGTCCGCCGAACCCTGCAAAAGAAAAGGAAAAATAATGTCACAAGTTCCTTTAAGGTTAAAAAAAAAAAAAAAAGTATAAGGGGTTATACACCTTGCCTTTTCTCTTACTTCTGTATCCCTGAAAAGAGACTTAAGTGCCCAAAAGGGAAATTCACTTAGAAGAAATTATGTCTAGGTAAATGTTTTCTTCTGGAAACTTTCAAAAAGTGCAGGTGTCTCCTCCAGTGTTTTATTTCCTGCCCTATCCCTGCACTCTTATTTGTGTTCAGCAAGCAGAGACAGTTTCCCTGTAGACTTACAGCACTGGTGCAGTGCAGGCTGAAGGACACACAGCAGCTTCAAGGATGGTTCCATAAAAATTGTAACTCTAAACAGTGACAGAAACAGCAAGCAAACAGACTTTCTATCATCACAATGCAAATTTAGTATCAATAATTACCATTACACAATACCACTGCTAAGAGATTTAACCTCTGCTATGCATGTTTATTTTAGGGCAGCCTCTTTACCTGACACACTTTCCCCATCAGAACTGCAAATGGCTCATATCCATCTCTGCCCCTCAGCAAAACATGCAAATGACCACAAATCAACTTCCAACTAATAAAATCCGTCTGGGCTCAACACATGTCCCTGTATCACCACAATGGAAGCAGCCACAATGCCAGAACAGCTCTATAAATAATGACAGCTCTGCTTTCCCTCTGCATCTCCCTGCATACAAAATAGAGTTCTGGTAATTCAGTCAGAATGAAAACAACTGTCCTCTCCTCGCCGCCTTTTTTCTCTCCCTCTTTGCAATACATACAATATAAGGTGATAAGGAAAACGCAGGGCTTACACAGATATCAGAATTCTTCAGACGTCCTCCTTTGGCTCTTTTCAGAAGCCTGATCCAGGTGGCCTTCATTAGCCAGACAGCTCAGTTACTGTCCGCAGCTGCAGCGCCCGGCACTGATCTCATAAAACATGTGCACACTGAGCACTGCAGAATCACAGCTCCTTTCCTATCCATGCTCTGCTGTGAGAGCCTTCCTTCTCTTCCCTCTGCCTTTCAAGCTTCCAGCCTCACTGTTTCCAAGTATTCTACTGCAATTAAATTTTCAAATTCTCTCATGCCAGTAGGAAAAAAAAAAAAAAATTCAGAAAAACTCCCAAAAATCCACACCACCTCCAAAAATCTCAACTTCAACGATAGAAACATAAAATAAAACCGGCTTCATAAATATTGTGAGAGATGCTTCAGCTGATCATAAACTGAGATCGATCACAGAAAAATACCTAGGGCTTTTTCCTTTCTGTTTTGGGGGGCGGATTTGGCTGTTAAAAATAGTGCTTGTAAAAGAACCTTTTAAAATCCTGTGCAAAATGTATTCAGTGACATTTGCAAGTGCAAAGTTCATTTCATCTCTTCCTAGATTGGCTGGGGGTGGGGTAACAGGCTGTTCATACCACTGGGCATGCTCCATATGTGCAGCCTTTTACGCAGATGCTCACATCACACCGGGCTGTTAGCCTATGCCAAATTGCCATTTTACATCTCAAGGGTAAACAGCTGGAAAACGCGAGCTCCCTGTGAAACTGCAAGAGCTGGTACAGCGTCTCATTCCCGTCACGGATGTCTGCTGCCAGCCACGTTTCCCTTGGATGCTTGGTTCTGTCACGGAGTGCTGCCCTCCGCTGCAAAGCGCTGAGCTCCACTCACAGCTCCCTTACAGAAACCAAAAATATGCCTGTTGAGTGGGAATTTAACCCCCTGGTTACGGCTTTTATTTTTTCTGACATTAGCAGAGGAAAGAAGCAAGGAATAACTGCCGCATACCACGTAACATAAATATTAGATCCTAATATGACAAAAGCCAAACAAATCCTTAAATTTCACTATTCTGCTTTTTCAGAATCACTCTCTACCCTGTAATAAACTGACACAGGAGGAACGTGCTAAGGCAGATTTTCTCAGGGCGTTCCTACTTACTGACGGACATGCAACAATCTAGGTGGAAAAGATCGTTGTAGCTGACTGCAGCGCCCACCTTCAATATAAATTCAGATATACGAGAAAAACAGTGAATAGAGACTGCAGTGAGAACAGTAGTCATACACGTGTTGCAGTATGTCAGCATATCCCAGGAATGATCGAATCCTGCCATGGTCTGTGTCTGTATAACAGTGAAATCGCCCATCACAAGTGATGCAGCAGTCCACATTTCACCTTTATTAGAGCAAACAACAGTTGTTACTAAACTCACAGTTCAAAATAAAGCTAATTTTTAACTTTACCAATGTTTTACTTTTTTTTCCCTGAAGCCCATAATAGTTACATTAAATAGAATTTAGTAAGCGGTCTTTGAACTGACATAAAGAAAATTATTCTCCAAGGAATAATTTGCTTTTCAGGAGTTCAGATACATCTGCTAAGTTACAGTGATTGTTCAAAACTAAAATGTCTCCCGAGCTACGGCAGGAGCAGAAATCAAAATAAAATACACTCAAAGTTTATGGAATTTTTAAAAATATCTTGTCTAATTAGAAAATATACAGAGGCCCTGTAACCTCCCCAAAGCCAGTCAAATTTTGCTGTTCTTTGAAATCTCCCTTTGCCACAACTTCTGACACAGCTGCCAATGGAAATAGTGGGAAAAGATGAGCATCAACAAGCAGACAGAAGTTTAGTGCAGAGTTTAAAAGTTATGGTTGACAGACCAGTGACCTGTGGACAAAACGACTGATGTTATCACAGCACTAATGAAAGCTGAGACTGTCATGAGCTCCCCATAGAGTCCCAGCCCCCGGGACAGTCTGTGGTCCCTCAACACCAAATCCTCCTTGGAAAGGGCACATCCAAACCCTTCCTCACCAGCACTGGGTTCCTTGGTGCCACTCTGCTGCCAGGAGGAACGGTGTCACAAACCAACCCCGAAGCAACACTACCTTTAAGTAAGAGGACAACAAACAAAGCAGCCATTAAGCTGATAGGCAATCACGCAACAGTGTGGGTGTTTGCTTCCTACAGCACTTCCACGGGGAGCACATCATATTTGACACTGACCAAGTGGCATAGCATCACTTTTACTATCCTTTATTCTGCTGTCCACAAGGGATGCTACCTAACTGGTCCTCAGCCTATAAAAAAAAATCATGAAGCACAGTAACATAATTCTTATCTCCCCTAAGGGGGGAAAATGCCTTTTGGGTCAGGCTAGAACTGCTAAAATTGGAATTTCATCTTTCAGGCCACAGAGATCATTTACAGTGCTTGTCCTGTCTTGTGCTGGCTACAGTCCCAACACATTTCCAAAAAATCAGAGTGATTCCATTTATTTTAATTATATTGACAAACTGAATGATTCAAACTCAGTATTAAATTTATTTTCCCTGTGGTACAAACGTGGTCATGTAAATTTTCTGTGGAAAGGGAAAGCTGGAAGCTTCTTTGCTTTTTGAATGTGGAAAAAAACTCACAGCAGGGTAACCCAGGAAAAGGAGGAGCATAGAGTTACATATAATTAATTGTGTAAATTTCTGAGTCTTTTTATATGAGCTAAGAATGCATTTGATCACATTAAGATTAAAAAAAATTAAACCTATACAAAAACTATGATGAAACTATAATAGAAATACTTCGACTATTCAAAAAAAAAAAAAAAACAATGACAAGCGGATGTCATTCATGACAACCAAGGAAACTACATTTCCGCCTTGGGTTACTGAAGATTTTAGGGTTACTCTGCAGAACAGTAAAAACTTTTTCGCAAGAGCTCCTGATATTCAGCCTTTGTGAAATTCTTCATGTCTCTATCTCCTCCCACTGCAATATGGAAGAGCTGCAGTAATATCTGTATGAAATATATGTTACTGCAGCCCCCAATTCCTCATCTTTCATGGGAAACTGTCTAAAAAAAGTGAGATAATTCATGTTAATAATTCCACCATCTATTTATTCTTCTTTTTATTTTCTTCCTTATTTGTTGGGTCTACAAGCCCAGTTTATTTGAAAAAAAAAATTCTTGTTTTAATAACATGCTTGACAAATATTTACCATCTTACCACTTATTAGAGTAGCTTCTATGAGCTATTCTCATAGTGCAAACTCATACTTGTCACACTGGTAGTGGTCGTATGTGATCATATTTGAGCTCCTTTTCTGTGAAGACCATAAATGTCTGATGTTTTTAGTACTGTAGAAATGTGTCATCTTCAGGAAGCTGTGTCCACCAAATAAAAGAGGGGTTTTTTTATTATTTCTGTTTACTTGCAGGTAGAAAATATTTAGGCAAATTAGGTAGGGCCTCTAGATATCTTATTTGTCTTGCTAGTTTCCTGTACCCATGCTTCACTTTCATCAGTACAACTGGAACTTAAGTACAGATTTTGACTGATAAATTCTCACTGCGTTAATACAGCCGTCATTACTCTCACCAATTCAGTCGTGGCCTTTATATTGTGTTTTTCCCTTAAAAAATAACAGCAATCTGAGTACCATGACTAATTTAAACAGGGTAATCCAGTGAGGAATTGGATATCTTTACAACAGATCATTTTCCAGATTACTGAAAATTCTCAAGTAATTATCTTCTTAGAAAGATCAAAAAAGTTCCTTCAAGTAAAGACTTTTCATATTATTTTTTATTAAATGAAGGCATGAAACAGTAAGCAAATATGCACTGAGATTTTACTAGGAATAAAAAAATATATGTGACCGCACACATACATAAAATCCTTCATTTATAATAGTGGGATCTTCTCTGAGATGTATTTTTTATCTTTTCATTCACTTGATGCTAATGAGACTTTTAAATCCAAAAGAAGAAATATCTTTATGTCTTCACTTGATTTATACTTTGACTATGGAAAGCTCAGGCCTCACTGTGCCAATAAGAGGAACAAATCATTCCAATATTCAGATTTTATAAAGGATACTGTTAACTGCTTATCTTCTTATCCTATAGCAGTAGTATGTCATCACACATCCCACTAGGACATGATTTGAGATGGTATCTTATGTCCTGGTGATGTGCAACTCCTTGTTTGCAATGAACTACAGTAAAAAAAAAAAAAGAGTTATTTCCATAAAATGTTTAATTTACTTAAAATCTTTTAAAATTGATTCAGAACAAAGGCAAAATGTGAAATAAAGTTTAGCATGAAGTGAAACTGCTGACATTGGCACATCATAATATGCCAACAGGGAATACAGATTGTCATTTCATCCTAAACTGATCAACCTGAAAAATATGAGCTACAATCAGAAGTCAGAATCGCTCCCACAAATCCACCATGAGTAGAGAGGACCTCAGTTTGGCAGAGGGACCATGAGTGGTGAACGTGAAAATTTCTTACTTATGAAGTTTTCTCCAGATGTCTAAACAATCTCATTATTTTGAATTACATGGAAGAAAACGCAAAATGCTGCTCTGAGAATGCTATACAATATGATACAGATGTTAATTATTTGAGGGTAAAATTTATAGAAAGAAATTTAATTCAATTAATTGTTTGCAAGGTGTATTTGAAGTGTACAACAAACTAAAGAAATATCTTCTAGCCCAGGAAAAAGGGGAGTCCATGTTTTTATTAAGGCAGTATCAAGCAGGAATTGTTAATTCCTTGTGTAAGGGCCATGGATGCTTCACAACCTGGCAAAGTCTAGCCCTGATGTCCTCCCTGGTTCTTGGCATGGACCCTGCAGTGCAGTGCCACAAAATTTACACGTAAATAGACAATTACTATCCAAGGAGGGCTACCAGCTCCTATAGGAGGCATTGAAATACTCTGCTATCTTTACATTTAAAAAACAGTGTTGATTAGAATGGTTTTGTTGTTCTTTGAAGCTAACACGGAATTGCTATGGCACCTACAGCCATGGGGGATGTTCAGATTGCAGGACTGAAATTTTAGAACAGCTGGGAGCTTTAGGGTGGCAATGTGATTAAAAAGGAGATTATATAGGAAATCAGTCTTCTCTTTACCCTTAACATGACTTTGGCAAGCTTAATCACAGTATCCAGCTCGCCATTAACAGGTTTGCAAGGCGCTAATCCAATCGACAGCTGCCTGAAAGCAGAGTTTTTTTAAATAGCTCTTAGGTTGGCAGAAGAGAAGATTTTGGCATTCAGAAACCAGGTAAACAGCTGTACCAGGTACTTTATCAGGAAAAATCGAAACAACAAAAACCCCACACCAAGCCAACCCACACATTTACGCTCACATTTCATGATATTAGCCTAAATGTTTGCTTCTATGTTGTTTCACTAGGAAAAAGCGGACCAGGTAGGTATTTTTAGAGGAATGTTGGTCTTTTCATGGCAACTCCTCAGAAAATATCTGAAAATATGCAAAAAGGCAGCTCCAGAGCTCAGCCTAATTAGAAAACAAATAGAGCCCTCATAGTCAGAGCTAAACTTTTCCCAAATCTGTGGGATGCTCTTGTGTGTTAGTTTACCTGTTTTTTTTTTCAAAAGACATCTAAGATGGAATCTCCTTGAGACCATATTGTGCTAGGCACTGCACAGTCACAAAGTGAACGACAAACACTGCCTAAACGAGCTTGCAATCTAAAGACTGAGAGAATATGAGCAGAAAAAGACAACAAAGGAGTAAAAAGGGATCAAGGTAGCAGTGCAATAGAAAATAAAGCATTTTTAAATATTCGATACCAGCATTATGAGTCATCCCTTGCATAACCACAGTGGGTTGTTCTTTAAGTAAGTTTCCTATATGTATTATGGCAGAGATTAGTTCTGTGAAAGCCTCTGAAGGAGGATAATCTGGTAGCTCTGTGTATTCTGACAGAGAGATTCTCACATTTATGAAATAAGAGAAAGGGTTTTTGAGGAAGAGGGCAATGACAGAAATAGACGGCAGTCTCCAAATTCATTTTAAAAAAAGCTTTATCAATAATATAATCACATCATTGAGAACTTTAAAAAACAAAACAAAAAATGCCCCAAATTAAAGGAAAAGAAATGGAATTTGATATTTTGAGACAATTAATTGGATCTAGAGAATGGCATTGAACTATTAATGATTTTGAGCAATAGAGAAAAGTCACAGCGATGACAGAACTAAGATGTTGGCAGTGGAATAACTTGGAGATAGGTGTCAAAGGAAGAAAAATACACCAAGAAAATGATTGCAAGCAGCATGAACCTAAATCATCTCACTTTTGTCTCAGACTGTCAGCACACACATGGATATTAACACAGATTGATTGACTCATGTTAACTTTTGAAAACTCTGGTAACTTGATTATATGTTTAAGACCTTAGGTAAATCAGACTTACTAGTAACAACAAGCTGACCTGTGGTGCTGGGTACTGGGGCAGAAGGGGCTTAAAAATTAAAGATTTTAAGGAAACAGGAAATAAAACTTTTGACTGTATTTATTAATAAGCAGCGAATATCACAAAGGAAGGATTTAAAATTGCAGAAAGACAAATCATAAAAAAAGAAATTATATTATAAAATGGTATGTCTTGATAGCACAGACAGAAAGTCAAAGATTGGGTCACCTACAAAATTAAAACTGGACAGTAAAAAAGAGGAAAAATGGAAAACACATCTGGGATGTCAACAAGAAAACAGAAAGCGAGAAAAGGAAAGAATTTGCAGGAAAGCATGGCAACCATCATCCCAATTTGTCTCAGCTCAGTTAAAAGTGCCAATTTAGATTCTGTGTTCCAGATCGTCAGTATATTTTTATCTGGGATTTTGGTTCAAGTCATTAAGATTTTCTGCATACTTAAAAATAGCTTCCTTGAAAATTCGACATGAAATTCTGTTACCAGTGGAGAATTCAGAAGAGAAAAAAAATATTTTCCTTGAATTTTATCTTTTATCTCCATACATACAAGCCCTACCTGGTTTTCAAACATAACATTTTTAACCTACTCCAGATTAAAAAATGGAAGGTTTGGGAGCTTGCTTTCTTGTTTTTTACCTTGTTAAAAATGTTGATGTTAAGCATATACAATGAATTTGTCCATATTTTACTATTTCACAGAATCATAAAACAGCCTGGGTTAAAAGGGACCCACAAGGATCATCAAGTCCAGCTCCTGGTCCTGCAAGGGACCACCCCCAAGAATCACACCATGTGTTTGTGAGCATTTTCCAAACTCTTCTTCAACTTTTGTCGGGCTTGGTGCTGTGACCACTTCCCTGGGGAACCTGTTTCAGTGCCCAACCACCCTCTGGGGGAAGACCTTTTCCTAATATCCGACCTTACCTGCCCCTGACTCAGCTTCAGGTTATTCCCTTGGGTCCTGTTACTGGGTGTGACAGGGAAGAGATCAGCGTCTGCTCCTCTTCTTCCTCTCACAAGGAAATTAGGAAATTTTAACTGCAATGAAGTCTCCCCTCAGTCTCCTCCAGGCTGAACAGACCAAGTGACCTCAGCTGCTCCTCATATGGCTTCTCCTCCAGGCCCTTCACCATCCTTGTTGCCCTCCTTTGGACTCTCCCTAGTAGTTTAATATCTTTTTTTATATTGTGGCACCCAGAACTGCCCCCAGCATTCAAGGAGAGGCCAGTGCAGAGCAGAGCAGGACAATCCCCTCCCTTGCCCAGCTGGCCATGCTGTGCCTGATGCCCCCCAGGACACGCTTGGCCCTCCTGGCTGCCAGGGCACTGCTGGCTCGTGTTCAACTTGCCATGGACCAGGACCCCCAGGTCCCTTTCCGTGGCACTGCTCTCCAGCCTCTCATTCCCCAGTCTGTCTGTACATCCAGGGCTGCCCCATTCCAGGTGCAGAATCTGGCACTCACCCTTCTTAAAATGCATATGATTGGTGATTGCTCAGTCCTCTAATTTATCAGCCTCTCTCTGTAGAGCATCTCTGCCTTCAAGGGAGCCAACAGCTCATCCCAATTTAGTGTCATCACCAAACTTATTCAGTGTATCAGTATGGACAATGACTGGGTCCAAGTCATTGATGAAGCTGTTGAAGAGCAGAGGGCCGAGGATGGAGCCCTGTGGAACCCCACTCATGACAGGTCCCCAGTCTGATGTCACCCCATTCCCTGTAACCCTTTGTGCCCAACCCTGTGCTCACCCACCACAGGATGTGTTTATCCAGCTGTGAGCCGGACATCTTGTGCAGAAGGACACTGTGAGAGCATTGAAAGCTTTACTGAAATCCAAAAAGGTTATATCAACTGGTTTCCCTTCATCAACTGGATGGATTATATTGTCATAAAAGGAAAATAAGTCTGTTAAACAGGACCTTCCCCTCAAGAAGCAGTCTGGCTGTGACCAACAGCTGCATTGTCTTTCAGGTGGTTTTCAGTAACTCCCAGAACAATATTCTCCATAATTTTAGCAGTCACTGAAGTGAGACTGACAGGCCTGTATTTTTCAGGGTCATCCCTCTTGCCCTTCTTGAAAACTGGGACATTTTCCAGCTTCCAGTCAACTGAGACCTCTCTGCCTCACGAAGACTGTTCAAAAATCATTGAGAGAGGTCTTGCAAAGACATCAGCCAGCACTTTGAGTACTCATGGATGAATCTCATCAAACTCCACAGACTGATAGGCAGCAAATCCTGCACAAATTCGAGGCTGACTGGGAGTTTATTGTTCTCACAGGCACAGTCCACCCATGTTCAGGGGTCTGGGACCCCCAAAGCCCATCATCAATGTTGAAGCAAAGAACGCATTAAACATCTCTGCTTTTCCTAGGTCCCCATTTGTAAGATGACCATCCTCATCAAGTAACAGCTCAATGTTATTACTGGATTGCCCTTTTAAAAACACTTTATTGTCCCCCATAGTACTGGGTGGCTTCAATTCTAATTGAGCCTCAGCTCAATGAGAGTTTCTACCTACAGTGGTGATCACCGTCTCTGTAGTCATCCCTTGTCACCTGACCTTTCTTCCACTGGCTTTTTTTGCCTTAGCTCCAGAAAAAGATCCTGCTCGACCAAGCCAGCCATCTGCCTTGCCTGCTGGACCTCTGACATTTTGAAATTGCCTGCTTCTGTGCCCTTAGGAGCTGGTGCCAAAAGAGCAGCCAGCACTGATGGACACCAACATCTTCAAAAGTGTTTTTCAAGGGGGCCTTACTCGCCAGTTCCCTGAGCAGCCTGAAGTCTGGTCTTCTCATATTCAGGGCTGAAGCTTTGACGGCAGTTTTCCTCCTGTCACCAGAGATTTTAAACTCAACTGCTTCATGGTCTCTGTCACCAAAAAGGCCACCAACCATCACTTCATGAGATCCCCTTGTTAGCAAGCATCAAATATAGGAGGGCATCTTTACCAGCCAGCTCCCTTAGTACCTGTACCACAAAGTTATCATTCAGACGTTTTAGCAATCTTCTGGACCTGTTTTTGCTAGCTTTGTAGTGATCCTAGTTAACTTTTGGCAAGTTCAAGTCCCCCATAAGGATAAAGATGGATGATTTAGAACTATCCCTTAATTCCTTAAAGAATACTTCATCAGTGTCATCATCTGCCCCGGTTTGAGACAAATTCAGAGGAACGTCCAAAATGAATGTCCTCTGATAGAAGGCAGGTTATGGCCACTCCTCCCCCACCAGGTTCGGAAAGAATTTTCCTCGGAGGAAAGTGAAAGAAAAAAAGCTATTTATTTAACAAGTAAAGTGCACACAGGCTTGAAAAAAAAGAATAATACTAAATAATAAAACCTCTTGCCGTGGAGAGAACCTGGGTAGATTTCAGAGTCCTTTGTGGGTGTGGCTTTCTCCTCTCTGGAGCTGAGGTTTGGCGTGGGCCCCTCCGGGCCGAGGTCTAAGATCTCCCGGTGTGTTATGGTGTTGTTGAACAATCCAGAAGAGAAGAAGAAACCAAAGTCCCAGGGCTCCATACTTTAGCTAACGAACAAGAAGCTAGCTAAAGAGCAAAAGGAATGTAACTCTCTTCCCTGCTGCAGAAGCGGAGCAGCCAGGCAGAAGAAGCTAGCAGCTATCTTTGTTTTCGAACACAGTGCTGAAGGAATTCCACCACCTTCCTCCCCCTCTCTCTTAAAGGTACAGAAAGGCACAGGATTCATGCCTGGGCAGAGAGCAGACGATAGGGAATACAGTATCATACAGTCACCCCAGGACATCATCCTAGCTGAGTGGCTATCATCCCACGATGGTATCTGCTTTCTTTGTTTGTCTCTTAATCCTCAGCCAGAGGCTCTCAACTGTGCCAATGATAACTTCAAGTTCCAGCACTGAAACTTCGTCATCATTCGAAGGTAACAACTGCTTTTATATATATTTTTGCTAGCTAGCCTTCATTTTTATGCCATACAGTTTTCATCTGTTTAAATAACTATCATTTTTGCCATCTCTTAATGTGTTAGTCCGACAATCATACACTCTGAAAAAAAACGCTAGTTTCTTCACTAGTTGTCTACTGATAAGTTTATTTTCCAGATCATCATCTGCTACTGAAATTTTGATTTTCTAGTCATGATCTCTTATTAACAGCAATCAATGACTGTCATGACATAAAACACTGCGATTTGCTCACTGCTTAGATTAGGAGAGGTTTTCTTACCAACACCTTTGTTAAACTGTGCACATGAAGATTAAGGAATTAATTAAATTTCCCTCACCCAAGCTCACTGAAAGCTCAAGCCCGTAAAAGAGAGGTTCATTTGTGATTCAGCCCAGGTATCTCTTGCAGACACAATGACCCTTTAAGCATCTGCAGCCTTTCTCTCTTTGATACTGCCAGAAACACCAAGTGAGCAGTTTTGCACTGCATGGCATCATTTATTTCAGGATGTAAACGCTACACAAAATACACACATCCTCATCAGTGGGCTAAATCTAAGCCCAGTTTCCACGTGTGTCAAAGCCCCATGAGTCCTTGTGGTTTCAGGTGTTAGTCCTTTGCTTCAGTCTTCATCCTCACAGACTCCTTGAAAAATATCAGGACTGTTTCTTTACACCCATTATCTATCCACCAGGTCTAGCATAAAACGAAGAAAACTTCTTGGGATTTTACCAAGAGGATGAGGCTCCTTTCGCGATTTACACATTACGATAATTCTCATCTGATTTCAAGAATACAACAGTCTGCAATACTTTACATAAATGAAAATATCTCTGGAAAGGCCTTTTGCCCCTCTTGTCTATCACCGATCAAAATAATCTTGAAAAATTCCCTTTCTCCAGCACATATTTTCATAGCTTTTGTTCTAAACCAAAAATACACTAGTTAATGTATCAGTTACATGATGCCAGCTGTCCACATCCATTGGCTCATTTAGGTTTGTCTCTAAAAGCCACCTGACCTAGTGCATCCACACAGAGTAGATGAGGGTATCAAGCTAAAGGAACACTACATGCCTGATTCTCCCATCCCAATCTATGTGGCTGTCACTGCTTGCACAGCTCCACCAACTGTTCTTTGGAAGAAGGAAAGTGAGACAGAGTTTGTGATTCTGACTCTGCTCATTTTTAGAGCACTATCCCCATCTCTTTACCAAGAAATAAGACTGAAGCCTCTGTATGTCACTGTTTTCCATCTGCAAGGCAACACAAGAATGTGAAGAGTATATACAATACTTGTTTACAACAAAATAGTAAAAGTTTCTAGGAAACCATCTGATAGTATATAATATACAATATTGAATAAACCTAAATGTATTTTCTCATAGATAAAACAGATCTCGTACTACGGGTTTATATTAACACTAGAAATAAGATTGCTTAAATAAAGATGGGAGGGTTATAAGAGTGGTGTATGTTTTAGGCAACACGGAAGCAGAAATGTGCTTGCTGCTGAAGAGGGTACTAATGATTAGATGCTAACCTGAAAGGAAATATAAATGAATTGCAAAAGAAAAATTCAAGAAAATCATAAAAGCAGAAAATGGTGTGGTGAACTTTTATAACTCAATGTTGGAATATTTTTTGTGTTCTGTGACATTCAAATGTTAGAAAAGTACAACAGATATTTTCCAGCATAACAACTGAACTCAGGTATCTAAAATTATTGCAACCTAGAAGACCAAGAATTTTGTGTTTTTCAGACATAAGAGAAACTGATTTCTTTCTGATTCAGAACAGACTTTGCCTGGGCCTGGAGAGCACATTGCATCATATCCCTCACATTTCCTCTTCTAGAGGATACACCATATTTTGGACCACTGGTTGTTCTTCCATCTATTGCTACAATACTGAATACTGGCAGAAAATACATGTTTGCCCAGCCACCCACACCTCTGAGAAGCCTAGCTCCTTGCTGTAGGTAACCTCCTTGTAGATGCTGAGGGATCTTGACTCCAGGCTCTGCAAGCCCCAATCCCTCAGGCTGTATCTGCAAGTCAAGTGATCCAGCCCCAACCATTCTGGGAGCCCTTCATTGAACCCTCTCTGATTTATCCACATCTTTCTCCTGTTGGGGCATCAAAACTGGTCAAGGTAAAGCAGCTATGTTCTAATGAATGCTATGATCATCTTCCTGCACAGAACGCCTGTACTCCTTTTCATACAGTTATCAGGAGTTTGGGATTTCAAAAGAATCTGTCACTGGAAATACAGAATCTCAAAAAAGAGACAACATACACCTTGGGCAAACCTTCATTTTTGGATTTGCTATGCAACAGTCGACTTGTTCAAAAATTTTAAGACAGGCAGTACCTCACACTGTTGTAAAGCAACGGTATTAATATGCTACCAGGATAAATCAACTTTGTAAAATCCCTCAGATAAAGAGATTTCTTCCAACACAACCCTAGCAAGTTTCTGACTACAAGTGAGTCTCCAGCACCTTCAGTGATGAACGACACAAGAATGGAAATTCCCATTCTGCAAGTCTTAAGGTCTTAAAACATGTTATGCTAACTCTCATCAAAGAAATACAAACAAGCCTATGTCATCCCTGACAATTTGTTTTCTTCAGGAACTGCACTGGCTAGAGCCTGCTTTTTTCTCTCTGATCCATTGTTTGGAAATGAAATTAATTTCTCCTTTAACTCATATGGTTACGCTCAGTCAAAAGTCATGTTTCTTCCAGTTTACAAGGGACTCAGTTTCTGCTTGAGGACTTACCACCCAAACGTATCACCTGTACCTCTGCTGCTATCACTGCTGGATTCCTGCTGAGGGACAGGAATATGACAAAGACGGCTCCAAGATTGCCACTCTGATGTACTAAGGCAACTTAGTATTTTGATTAGAGTTAGTATTTTGCCTTAGGAAGGCAACTAGTATTTTGATTAGAGTTCTGAAGATAAAGAGAGTGAACAAGGAGCAGCCAAAAGTAGGTAGGTGGTGATGGGCATCATTCATATTACCCAGAGGAGGAACACCATGACAAAGTAGCAAAGAAGAACAAAGCTTCAAGAGGAGAAATATCAGGGTAATTATAAGAGAAATATGAGAGAATATTTCAAGCATGTAAAAGATGGATGGCAGGCCATCCATCCTTGAGCATTCCTGAACTTTTGCTAGTTCTTGTCACTCTCCAGTTTAGCAACAGAGATCACAAAAGCAGAAAGATATCTTTTCTAGGATGAAAATACTGTATAAAAATACCATGAAACAAAAAAAATTACCTCAATGTTATTTGTGCTTATATGCCTGTTGTGCCAGGGAGGGTTTGTAAGCTACTGTCTTCCTTTTGTTTTAATAATACACATTTTTATAACATTTAATCACCTCTGTTCTCTATGAAGCTTTCCATTAAAGCCAGCCAATAAATACCCAGCAGTTCTAGGCTTCTGAATTGAAGCACATAGGCAGAAAGCTAATTCCAAAACTGTTTTTTTTCTGCTTATAAGCATTCAACAGGCACTCTGTGTTCACCCTGCTTTACATGAAGTCAGTCCCCAAAGTATGCATAGACAGACAAAAATTAAAAAATGCTAAAGAAACACAAGATGCATCACCTTTCCTAGGTCACACCTACGGCCCACTCAGTAGATTATATATGTACTGCTATACCACAATTCAAATACATTTGTACTCAAAACCCCTCAAAGATTCTCAAGACACAATGCTAGACTCCCTGGTCAGGTAAAAGTCAGAAGTCACCATTAAATTCAAGACAGGAATTTCACGCTTTAGGAAATCTTCCTGGCTCTCAATATTATGCCAGCTAAATTCCATCTTGAAGGAAAAAAAAAAAAAAAAAGAGATTTGGTATCTTATTTATCTTTCTTTTTTAATTTTACATTTATTCTTAACTGATTTCAAATAGGCTGAAACACTTACTACAAAATATTGAAAACTTTCATTTAACTAAACCGCAATGTCACTCTAAATTTGCACTGCTTTCCGTTCATTATTCCTTCTGTAATAGTTATTCCATCTATGATCAGCAGTAATTCATACAGTTAGCATCTCCCTTTCGGTTCAAAGCTTTTAAGTTTACAATGTTAAAAAAAAGAATCATGGCTTATTGTTTCTTTCATCATGCAGAAGAAAAGGAAATGTTTGTTGCTGAAGTTGGCACAGTAACACAAGTGTGCTCTTTTATAACCTCTTGTGTTTTGTCAGTTGTCTGCAGACCTGGATCTTTTCATGATTTGAAAAGGTGTCAGTATTTTTCACTCTTGTTAATCTTCAAAATCATCATAGCCTATGATCTCCATAGCAGTTCCTTCTTGTTTATTCTCATGATTGTTCTAAAACAGACCTTATTCAAATTGAATAGCATTGCATTCATGTGATAAAATCTACCAGAGAAGTGCAGGGACAACACTTCCAATTGTTACAAGTCAAGCAGATCCACAAAACACATTGTCTTACTGGCAGGACTAATTTCTCCCACCACACTTACAGACACAGATGTCCAGGTTTATTTAAAATAACCCTAAGTGAAACAGCCCAATTTGCAGTGTTTGGATTTTTTTTTAAATGCGTGCATTTTACTGGGAGGCATTTGATTACAGGAATATCTCAAATTTTATTCCTGTGGTGACAAGGCAAAAATAGCTATAGGAAATGGTATCAGCTGAATTCTGTTTTCTCCCTCAGCACACCAGGACAGTCCCATCCAGACCATTTCCCAGATGTTGTTGCCTGAAAATTCCACTGAACCTCCAGATCCAAAGTGATGAGAACATTATTTTGCACTAAAAAGACATGGCTGAACTGAATTATACATTTTTCCTAACAAATCTATGTTTGTGGCAGGAGAGGAGGGGGGGATAACATTCACGCATGCACAGGAAAACTCTTAGAAGGCAAAGCAGCTTAAGTTATCAGGAATAGGTGTATGTGGTGGGTATTTAAAAGAAAAAAAGCCTTTTCTCACTGTCAAGTTCAAGTGAAATGTCAATCATCAAAATCAAAATTTCACATATGGTACTAGGGTCTTGTAAAGGGAACCCTATGATTTCACTTAAGCATGTCTGAAGGCCACCCATGTTCTTGCCAGGATGTCTATAATGAATAACAGAATTACAGCACACAATACGAATTATTCCATTTTAGAAGGAATTAAGGGAAACAGAACACAACTTTCTTAAATCTGTGGGGTAAAACACAATGTGATACACATGATAAATTGATTACATTTGAGCAGCAATCTAATGCGTCTTTCATATCTCACTTTACAGATATTATCCCCATATTTACATGGTATCCAAATGAAGGCAAAAGAATCATGGTGAATTAAAGGCCTAAAATTTCAGAATTATACCGGGCATCCTTCAGTAATGGGAACTAAATCATGGGCAACTGATGGACAAGATGAAAACTTCTAAGAGTGAGTTTTGATTTATGATGTAAAAAACATGAGGATTCCTCCTTTGTGCCTGAAGATTTTCATATAGCCTGCATTCTCTCAATGGAATCACAGAAAAAAAACAGACTGGTGAGAGGACATGTGGAGGAAAGGACATCTAGTCCAACCTCCTGCTCAACAGCACCATATTCAAAGCCACAGCAGATTGCTCAGGTCTAGCTGAGTTTTGACAATATCCATGGATTAAAATTTTGCAACTTTACAATAAGCTTTAGTTTTTAATCTCCTACACCAAATAAAAGAGTAAGAAATTCTAAGAGTAATTAACATCATTGGATAAAAAACTCTGAAGTTTGACATTTAGCCTCCAAAATGAGCCTGCTGAGCTGCCTTCACAAGCAGATAGAAACAAGTCTATGAAGTTAAGCACAAAGTCAATTTTAATAAAGCCCATTTCTGCACACATAATAAACTTCAATTATCTCCAGTGAAGACGAAACTAAGTTTTCACTTCCTTTCAGGAAAATATACTTTATAAAAAGACATGTAAAGATCTTTTTCCTATCATACTTAGTTGTTATTTAAAGGAATAGCTTTGAAGTGCAATTATGTTCTTATGATAGTCAACTAGTAGTATTAATGTATTAGCCTTGCTCCCATAAGCTGGCCTATTATTGTTCCCTCTGCTTAAAAGTTGTTGTAATGGTCTACCTGCCCTTAGACTTAAGCACTCAGCTGAGTAAGAAGCACTCTCATTTTGGATTCCTGAAACAAAATTTCTTTGCTTATACCAATAAAAAATACTTTGATTTAAAGAATTGATTTTTACTAAGAACACCTGCATAGATATTTGTAAAAAAACACAGAAATTGCCTTTAAAAAAATTAAAAAAAGTATTAAACTCAATTCTTATTAACTCCATTTGACTGGTTTGTAAGCTCCAACAGTTCTAAAACTCTGTTGTAAACCATAAATTATAGTATGGAATTCTAGAATTTTAAATGCCAGAAAGTCCTACACATTGCTAAATTAAAGCATATAGAATCACACTGTGTTGTAAATGACAACGTACAATGAAATGTGTCCAGGAGAATTTCCCGGGGATTTTAATCTTTCATTTCTCAGAAAAAAAGCCTTTTAAAATGGCTGGTTCCTATGGTTCTGTAGTTACATCAGTGAAAACACCCAAATTTTGCTACATTTTCCCCTGCCAGAATCTCAGACATTAATCTGGTCAGATATGTATGAAATAATAAACAATAATAAACAAGCGTAGTTATCATTACCCACTTCTGTGTAAATCAAAGACTTGCTGAAAAAAGAATTGATGATTCCTATTAGAGATGTGTTACCTGTCTTCAGGATTTTGTAATTCTTATTCATCAGTTGAAGTGATTATCTGGAAAGTAACATGCAATGTAAGTAAACAAACAGCATTTCATTCAGTCAGTCCACTTGCCAGAGCTTGTTTATAATTTAGAGAAGACATGTCTTCATGAAGATAGATGTCCATGGCTTCGTTAAAGAGCTAGATGGATTCTTTCTCTGTGATAGCCTTCCTGAGAGCCAATATGAAATGAAAATAAATTACAGATTTGCTCTCATCAGCTGTGTCTGAATTTGTTCACCAGAACAAATCATCTTACTTATTAACATCAACTGGAAAACAAAAACATATTCCCAAACAGACATAAACACACAACCTCAACTGTAGAAGAAGAGGAAAACAAAGGGAAAAAAAAGGACTTGTGCCCCAAAAAGACTATCAAAGAAACTTCAGATTAGATAATCTGAAATGGGATTTTTGGCCCTTGGTTTCCCTGTGTGGAAGGTTTCTATCAAAATGCCACTGGACTATATCCAGCCTGCCTGCTAGGAGTGCTTAATTGAGATGTTGTAACTGCTAGAGCTTTGAAAGGTCAAGAGAGCTACAAGCTATCTAGACTGCCAGACACCACCTCACACACCATTGATGGGAGAGTAGTTGTGCTACCCAGGATAGAGCATCTAAAACAGGCAGTCTGCTGCACCAGGCGAGCAGGCGCGGATGGCAGACAGCGCGAACATGCCTTCTTGACTTTAGCTTTCCATATGTGCTGTAGGGAAGTCACGATTTCAATTTTGCACATAAAACATCTTCTGCTAACCCTTCTGCTACCCCTTCTGCTACTTTACATCCATCCACAGGCTAAACAATGTACACATCAAAACGCAGGTCACAAAAACTTAACTGGAAAACAAACTTTAAAGCAACGCTATTGTTAGATGCAGAACAATGGGGTCCCTGCAAGATCTGGATTTTGTTTTGTACCATATCCATGCACAGTATTTGCATATCCATTTCTTTAACTAAAGACATTCAAGCCACCTTCTTCTAAATATCTCAACTTGCACGTAGGGCTCCATCCCAAGCATTACAAACTGATTACTTAGACCACATACCATTAGTATCTTTTACCCACAAGATTTCTCTAGCTACATAGGTCTCCTGATATCTAATTAAATAAGAACTATGAATATATGTGGCATAACAGGGAGAAAGTTATAAATAATTCCCAAAAGCCTGGAAACACACACACACACAAGGTGTGCAGAGGAACCCAAGAATTACGTACCTACATAAATCAGAGAAGCCCAATCAATTATCTTGTTGTTAACTCTGTACTGCCCTGCCTAGATTACTGCTCCAACCATTAGCACTTGTTATGGCTGCATTAGCTTCATTCAAATTCCTCACTGAAAAATAGCCTTTTTTATTTTATATCAAGACCTGTAGAGTAAACGATGAATATGGAATAGAAAAACTCAAGTATTCCCAATCATGCAGTTATCGGGTTATATGTTTTTTTCAAAGTCCATGCTGGTTCACATCACTGAGGTAAACTGCCTCGTGCAACATGAGGTTGATCAGTGCACGGCCAGGAAATAGGTCATTACCATGGCCATTTCCTTCAGATGGAAATAAACTGAAACCAAGACCAACGGATGAATTTACAGATTTCATCACGACTTAGTGCTATCAACACACTCAGAAGGCAGGTCCTGTAAGAGACTTCCTTCCCTCCTTCCCGCTGCCGTCTCACAAATGGANAGTAGCACCTAGTGACAAGACGAAAGACAGTGGGCACAAACTGAAACACGGGAGATTCCCTCAGAACATCAGAACTTTTTACTGTGAGAGTGGCTGAGCACTGCCACNTCATCACGACTTAGTGCTATCAACACGCTCAGAAGGCAGGTCCTGTAAGAGACTTCCTTCCCTCCTTCCCGCTGCCGTCTCACAAATGGAAAAGTAGCTGAGAGGTTCAGAGCTCCCTCAAGCAGTTTGGTGAGGGGCATGCTCCACTCATCTCTACCCTTTGCTTCCACCTTCATCTTCCATCTTGTAGGAAGTAATTTAAAAAAAAAAAAAAAAAAAAAAAAAAANAAAAAGGAACTACAATAAAAACACACAAACAAAACACTCAGCACTGGTGAGGTCACACCTGGAGTGATGTGTCCAGTTCCTGGTTCCCCAGTAAAAGGGAGACATGAACACCCTGGAGAGAGTCCAATAAAAGGTCACAAAGATGATGAAGGGACTGGAACATGTCTTTACATAAGGAAAGGCTAACAGAGCTGAGACTCTTCAGCTGGGAGAAGAAAAGGCTCCGGGGGATCTTTCTGTATATAGATACTTGAAGGGAGGGTACAAAGAGGATGGAACCAGGCTCTTCTTAGTAGCACCTAGTGACAAGACGAAAGACAGTGGGCACAAACTGAAACACGGGAGATTCCCTCAGAACATCAGAACTTTTTACTGTGAGAGTGGCTGAGCACTGCCACAGGTTGTCCAGGGAGGTTGTGGAGTCTCTCTGTCCTTGGAGATACTCAAAAGCAGCCTGGACATGGTCCTGTGCCACTGGCCCTGCCTGAGCAGAAGGACTGGACCAGATGACCTCCAGAGATGTCTTCCACTGTCAACCAACCCGTGATTTTGTGACAAGTGTTCACAAGGCTGTTCACCCACACCATCTGTGTATATGATTTTTAAGTACTTTGATTTTGTTATTTTTTCTTCGTGTTTGTGAGGTGAACTTACTGGTCCTGCCAACCCAGGCCAGTTTTCACACTCCACTTCTCCTACCCTCTACTCCTTAAACAGAAATAAACTTCTTTGCTATTTCATCACCCAGAGCTGTTCACTGGGGTTGGTTTCTAAATGTCAGAAGCTGTTTGACTTCCGTTTGACAGGGATTCCTCACACGTGCCTCAGGAACAAACCTGCTTGTCAAACATGACGCACTCACCGTGATCCTCTTCCACAATAGGAGATATGCTCATTCCCTTCCTTCACTGTGTTCAGACACCACTTGGCACTAAACCAGTGCAAAAGGAACCAGATAAATTGCAGCCCTTGACTTGCCTAATATTTTTTGTTGGAAGTATCTATTTCTAAAAGTTATTTCCTGAAGGAAGAAACCTTGCCTCTAATCTCCCAGAGCTGCACGCACCCCACGACCCTATGTTAGGAACCAGGTATTCTGAGCTCTACGTGAGGGACAGCTGATCCACTGCTCATAGACTCACGGACATAACAGGGCCTGTGCCTTGTGCCTCCATCCTTGGCTTCCACAGAGCTCCCCACCTTTTTACTGACTGTTCATGTGTTGGACTGTGGAGGCAGAGGTAGGCAAAGGTCAGATACACTATAAATACCTTCAATATACTGTCAAAAATAAAAAAGGCTCCATCCTCACTCACTGAAATTCAAATTAAAGACAGGAGGCAAGGAAACAGAAGTGATATGAAGGTCAAACAGTAACATCATTAATAAAGAATCTACTTCACGTTAACTTCAGGAGGTTAGATTAAACAGTGTTTTTTCTCTGGGGAAAGAAGTATGGTCACTACAGTTGTGCAAATCACTTACTGGAAAGTACACTGGGTGTCTTGGGAGTAACACAGAAATGACCAATCCTTTCCTCTGCATGGGTTTATTAAGGTTTTCCTCTCTAGTGTTTCCCTATTCTAAACTGAAACTGTTTCAAGGAGTCATTCTGCTACAGGATCGAAACCAGCAGCTCTCCCAGGCTTCCCTTGGGGAAATCCCAAAACTCATTTGCAGTGCTTAAAACACAGCTGCAATGTCTCTGAGCTAGTCAGGGGGAATGATGCCATACAGAATGACCCTCGTTTTTCCAATTTAGGAAAAGAAAACTGTATGGCTTCTACACTTTGGCTGCTGCAGAGAATGCACAGCAACAAGGCTTGCTAAGGGTGACTGTTTCACAAATCTACATCCAGCTCTGGATGTGACCCCATCTATCTTTACGTATAAGCACTTCTTCCTTCCACATAAGAGTTGTTCTCACTAAACACACAGTTTTAGGCATGAAAAACTCCATTTCTTGTGCATCTGTAAAATATTTACAGTTGAAAATTAACCAAGTGTTATTGTCACTAGAAACAAATCAAGTGTCTCCTAAAATTTAAAGAATCTAAATGTCAAGGGATTTGTCAACGGATGGACTTAAGGCTCTGAAGTAAGCCTCAGAGACTGAATTTAATTTGACTGCCTTTCTAGTCTGTACTTCAAGTTACACTCACCAGTTGTACAACTTATCTCTCTGAACATTAGCATTAGATGTTGTTGCCCTAGCTTGAACTAAGGTGAACATGGAAAAGTCATTCCAAAATCTTACGGTTAAAATTTTACAGTGTTGTGCCACAGGTAATATGCAGAACTATTTTTGTCATAATAAACATGCAATTCAAGGGAGAGATTCCCAAAGAAGCAAGTCTGATTTATCATTTTCAGATACATTCCCATGTCAATCCACAGTATGATGAAAACTACTGTTGCTAAACAGTTACAAGCAACTCTCTCCAATCTTAAACAACACCCTTTTCTCCCTTCACTCAGTTCCTGAAATAAGGTAAGTAGCAATGACTCAGAATAAATGTATCATTGTGTTCTCCTTACTGATTTCTAGGACTTACAATAGCATATTTCTAGAATAGCTGGGGTCTTCCCTTGACACAGCAAAATTAGCCCTATCAGCAGAATGCCTGTACACACAGAATTGGGATTTGTCTGATTTATGAAGAGCAGTCAAAAAGTAACTCTTCTCAAACATGAATGACATTTGACTGCTTCAAGATATTCCCCTTCTCTAGAAATTGAGCAGACAGATTTTCATACTTTTTAGAAGATAATTCTGCCCAGCAGGAGCCATGAGTATAACTGGCATTTATCAACATCATACATCAACATCCATAAGAAGTTCTCTATCCTGCAATAGGACACAGGCAAACTCAGCGAAAGTGAAGATTTAATTTAAATAGACAAGTTCAAAACTTTTGCCTGGAGAACACAAGTGACAAATGCTGGATTTCCAAGGCAACCAAAACATATGCTCTGGACATCACAACCAATTCCCTGGATTTATAAAGAGGTTTCCCACTCTTTTTAAGGATATTTTTCAAGAAAAAAATCTGTGGAAATCAAAAAAAAAGCTAAGTTTTGAGTTTCTTAGGAAAAACTGATCTTCTGAAAAACTGATCTTCTGAAAAACTGATCTTAAAAACTGATCGCAAAAGTCTGAAAGTTGCATGCAACAGAGTGAATGAAATTAAATTCTTTTTCTTAAATGACCAATCACCAAGAAAACTTCTTGCTGCCTCTGAATTACTCTGCTAAAAAAATGGCTTTCCAATGATTAGGTTTTTTGCAGAAGAAATCCTAATTAACCCTACACTTACCATCACAGTGTTGGATTATGCTAACACAACAGAGCCCAAAGTCTCTGCCAGGCAAGACTGCCATCTGGAAGGAGTGATGAAGCACTAAAGATGTCCCGTGCCTGACTGGGTACAAGGCGGTGCCATCAGCCCTGGCACACCTCCACCAGGGCCCCGGGAAGGCAGGAGGGATGTGGCTGGAGATGCCCAGCACCCACAGCGCTGGCAAGGCCCACCTGAAGGAAGAAGAGCAGGTGTTCTGCAGCAACAGGGAAATGCTCTGCTGGGCAAAGTGTACCCTGGGGGTGCAGAAGAGCCTTCCAAACATGCAAGCACCGTCTAGAGTCCCATCATCCCTTATGTGCAACTCAAAAGACCATTGGGAGTAAGTTTTAGATGCTTTTGTGTTGAGAGGATAATGCAGACTACGATCTATCAGGCATCTGTGAAAATGAGGTCCCTCTTTCTGCTTCATTTTTGATGAACTACTCCAAATCTGTTTGGTTTATTTCTTTATTCGCTTTAACCAGAAGTTTACTTCACAAACTAACAGGAAAAGTCCTAAACAAACAAATTACAGCCACAAATGAGACTGCTGGGCCTGCAGCTTTTTACAGTTTCCTGTATTTATGAAATTAAATTGCTTATTATAGTTAAACAAATCTACTTTGCCAGGTATGTGGCAAAAAATGCCTAAAAAGACACTACATGTTTATTTTATCAGTCATAAAGACCTTAATAAGGATCTACCTAAAGTTTTAAAATGTAATGTGAAAGATACTGTGCATTCCGTTAGAACATTTAAGAAAACACTAATGGAAATAGGAAAGGACCACTGCTACCTGGTTTTATTATTAATTTCGAAAATGTAGCTTTTGTCAGTGTGTCATGAGGCTTTGTTTTTATTTTTAATACGAAGTGCTTATAAACCCCAGCTTTTTTCTGTTGATAACTGGTTCTTAAGCAGTATTATCTTTGTTAGCTGAGGTTGGTGGGAGATGGTATCAAAGTTGATTATCAGTGCTGTCAGATATCTAGACGACTTATGCACTCAGAGTAAGCTAATAATCCAAGATTGTTTATACATAGGAAAAAAAAAGAAAGCAAAGTGGACACCAGATGCAAAAGCTGGTAGCTCCAGTCTGTGGCATTTTGCTATTAAATTCAACTGAGTTTGAGTATCACTTCAGATACTCACATTTCTGCAAATGCATGTGCATGCTCACGTGAACATACCTGTGTTCATATGAAATGCAAACTGATCACATACAGTTCCACTACTCTATTACTCTATTAAAAATTTGAGTTTTAAGAGATGGATTTACTGAATTCCTCTAAGAGATGCTTTAATGATGCTATGTTTCTTTTCATAAGTAGTCTCTTCCCTAGGATAAAAATCAAATTTTATATGCATAGCTAGAATGCCTTAAACCTGTTTTAAATTGCTTTAAATTAATAGTAAACTTAAATTAAACACTGAAATTCTTCACTGTCACTTTTCACTCACTTTGTCCTTCAGTGACTCAAATAATTGTGTGGGAAGATAAAACAAATGCCTTTTCCATAGTGCAGAGCATATGGCTTCATGAACAACAGATCTGTACAGACAGAAGTTTCACACTGATTTAGCTTTTACTGAACAATAAAAGTGTTCTTCCAGCTTTATGTACACCATCTATTCTATTTTACTTATCACTGAGTAAAGCAAACATCTTGGTTAATCTGCCTACAAAAATAATATCAAAAAAGTGCATCCCTATTTTCCAATGAACTACCTTGCTCTAAAGAAAAACTAAGAAGAAAAAACCCAAATTATAGTTTAATTTGCACTTAGTGACACATTTTGTTTGAGCAGATCATTACATTGCAGTTTCAGGGACCTACAGAGATATCAAAGAGAACAAAAGAAAAAAAAAGGAAATGAAAAAACTCCAACCCCACACAATTCATGGTGGACTCCTTACTTTTTCTATTGATGCTATTTCACTTCTCACAACTATGTAGTAGAAAAGGGACTGGAATGAGATGGCCCACCTGCCTGGGAAAGGTGTTTCAAACATTAAACTACTTTCTATAACACAGAATACTTCATTATTTTTTAGAAGCTGAAACAGCATCAGAGAAAGAGATTGAGATTTGAATCCAAAGCTCTAACACCATTCTTCAGTCATCTAGGTTATTTTCAAGACATTTTAAAATTTCAGACTTGCTTGCTGTATAAACCAGCAAGTAACTCCATAAGATACAATGGAATGAAGAGCAAAATGCAAAAATCTGTTAAGAGAGATTTGCAATGCTTTACAAATATCTAAATGTAACCAATTAAAAAAAAAAAGCTTCAAAGTTTGACACTCTCTTTTGCTTTATAATTTTCATACACAAGTAAACACTCTATAGCACAATCACTGCAATGCCAGTGATGAGGCTTACTGCTTTGGAAAAACTGAGTTCTTTTCAGCTCCCTAGCTTGGTTTGTCAAAGTTTGTGCAAGTCATACACACAAAAATAAGTTCAGTGCACAGACAGCTGCACTTAAATTATTTTCCTGAATTTCTTCTACATTTCTTGCATCTCAAAAACATAGCTGGTTGGAATTAAAAAAGGGGGGAAAAAAGGAGGAAAAGAATCCAAAATAACTAAATTGATTCCTTGAAATGTGTTGTAGAACCCAGACTGCCATAAAAGGCCCTTTCATACTTCAAAGAGCAACTTCAATAATCAAAACAAAACATTTGCAATTGCCAGTTATATGCAAAGAATGTGCCACGTTTTAGCATGTGAAATTTATTTTGATGTCCTATAGTAGAGTTCATAGATATTTTTCAGCATCATTTTTCCCCAAAGCTCCTCAGATTAGGACTCAGTCACAAATGTGTGTGGGTGGAAGAATCCACCCATTTTGCTTACAACGTAGCACTTGAACCACAGGCTGCAAAATTGCAAACTTTTATGTCAGCTAACAATGTCATGCAACGGTGTGGAGCTGTTAGTGGTTTTCTTCTGGTCTTCTCTGACATAATCAACTTGTTTCAAACATTGTTTACACACATACTTAAGTAAAGAGTGTCAGATCTTAATGTGGGTGTGTTTGGGTTTTTTTTTTTTAACTAGCTCTTTTGATGGACATTGCAGTACATTACAATGACATGCTTTGAACTGTACAAAAGAAATGGTTTGGCAACATCCCCACACACACTATTAAGGCCAGTTCCATAAGCTCCCTGTAGTCTACTCTACAAAGTATGAGAAAAATTCTGAATTATTTGGAGGCATGGGTTTGCTTAACTCCAAAAGTCGAAATAGCCGCGTAATGCTCAGCAGTTAAACATTTTCAGTATCACCACAATGCGATAAACAGGACAAGGAAAGTAAATTGAATTTTATCTAGTAAATAGTATCTCATTACTTGAAGAACTTGAAGAAAATGTCCTATTTAAAAAGCAAGCGAATGGGTGAATACTAAAGTTCAATCACAGACAAAACGGTACTGAAAGAAATTAAAAGTTGCCCAATAATCTCTGAGACAGGAACATTAAAAGCAAGTAACAACTGAGAAAAAGAAACCCTGGGTTTACATCTTACCGCTTCGTAATCCTCACTGCCAAAAAGGTACATAGTTACACCTTCACAGTCTGACACCAGTTGCCCAGAGCGCTCAGTCGCCTGAAGTCAGATCTTCCACTGCATCCTCAGCTCCCGTCTCCCAGCCAGGCAGGCTTCCTAGGCTGCTTTCCCACGCCTGGGCTGCTCCTGAGGCACCGGGACTCTCGGGAATGAACTCGGAGTCTGCTGCGAAAGCCGCGGGACCGGCGGGATGGAAACCAGCGAAACTCCGCGGGCGGCAGCCCCGCGCCCGTGCGGAGCCGGGCGGGGCGGGACGGGGAGGTGCGGACAGAGGGACGGGGAGGTGCGGACAGAGGGACGGGGCGGGGCGGGCAGCCCCAGCCGGGGCGGTGCGGGCAGCGGGGGGCGGCAGAGCCGCGTTCCGGCCCTGCCTCCCCTCGCGAAACACCGCCCGAATTGTGTGCGGGGAAACGCGTGGCCGGGAACGCGCGAGTGGGGCCCGCGGAGCCGCGGACGGGACGGGAGAGCCCGGGAGCAGCGCGGGAGCAGCCCGGGAGCAGCGGTGGCAAATGCGGAGGGGGCAGCTGTGCGGCCGGGGCGAGCCGGCAGCACAGGGTGAAGCGCGGGGAGCGCGGTTCACACGTACCCCTCGCTGCTCTGACAGTGCCGCAGAAACCCATGGACCTATCTCACTATCTACCCCTTTAAAGAAGAAAAATCTCTTCTGAAAAACAAACAAACAAGCAAACAAATAGCCCAGAATAGTTCTCCTTTTATGTTTCACTCACTTCATTGCTTCCTGCCACTGATGAGTCCCAGACTGCTCTGTAAACACGGTGCAACTTTATCTCTGTAGCACAATGGCACTCAGGTAACTGAAAAGTTACACCCGCTACCTCCAGTGCACGGGAAGCAGATCCAGCACACAGTACCACACCGGGACAGAAGAACCCGAGGACCCGCCTGACTCCTGGCCAACTTCTAGTTCAGGCAGAGCAGACAAGAAGGAGTAAAAGCAGCCAAAGAGCAGGATAATACCCCTAAAAGACTTCAGAGACTAATTCACCAACTGCATTCCCAAACTAATATTAAAATGGGGCTTAAAAATAGATCTCATTGAAGATGGTTTAGGAATATAGCATAAAGTGAACCAGGCATGCAGAAATATTGCCCTCTGGGAAAGGCTGTTCTTTACAACTGAGGAAGAGGCCACCAATCAGTATTCAGTAACACTGATCAAAACTGTTTTCAAACAGCGCTATGAAACCCATCCGTTCTCAGCTCAGTCCTCTCAATTCTTTATAGTTCATACTGCTGCTAGCACTATATCCTATAACCAGAACTATACATAAGCACGAAGAAAAAATATGGAATACGTAACGTCTTGAGGAAATGTGTGGGTGTATGCTTGCCCATTTTTATCTATAATCAAGTTAATATAATATACACATCTCATGACATGATGCCATGAATGCATATAGCATTGAAAATCAGTTTGTGCTACTCAATTTCCTTCTCTTCAACAGAAGAAAGACCTCTTTCCTAACAAAAGCAGCAAATGAAGCAGTTCAAAAACATTGTAAATACTTTCCCTGTTCCTTCCCCTGCATCATCCCCTGCTGATTTTAAATAGATCGTCTTGACTACCTCAGTTTCTTTGCGTGAGTTTGTAGGATATTCTTCTCTCAATCTGCTTTCTCTGTCAAAACAGACCTTTAGTCCTCTGTTGACTGTATGTGATGTGACTCATGAGTGGATTTTTTAAGTTCTTGTATGTATCTACAAGCAGAGATAAACCCAAGAAAATGGTTTGAAAGGGCAAATTAGAAATCAGAAGACATTAATTTTATTTCCAACCATATGTTTACAAAATAGCATTAGTTTAATCTGTCAGCTGAACTGGTCACTTTGCGTTATATCAATTGCAAATTATGCTTCAAACGAGTAATATCATAATACTGCGTTCCCAGAGAGTAAATAAAACATGCACCATTCCTGCACGGAGGTTAACAGGCATCAGGCACCTCTACTGGAATGCAGTAATCACTTGTCCAAGTTGATTGCGCCTATTGATGCTGAACGAGTGTGGTCACACACATTTATTAGCTTTAATGTAATTGCCTAAGCTTTCCTGCACAGTGTTTTTAGTGTGGAACCACACCTGTCAATACTAGGCAAAGCCAGTGTCATCACGCATTACTTTGCTTGTCTGATACAGCTCTTGTAAGCCACTAGAATTTGGGTGCCATAGCTTGATTGCTCCCTTGTGGATATGGCTCTCACAACTACATTTGGAGGACAAAAAACCCAGCAGGAATGTTACAAGTATTGGTAACATCAAAAATAAGGAAAACATGTTGCTTTCTATGCATTAAAAATTATGATAATTTAATTTTTTTAAAAAATCATTTCATCACCTCCTGTACTTTGGGAATGAATATGAAATCAGGGAGGATTGGAGTTCACATATACTCAATAAAGACTGAGGGCATTATTCAGACTGTCACCATAAGTGACTTTCATGTCACAAGTAATTGTCACTACAGACAGTACAAGCGCCAGAGTCTGGCAGCTTGGACAGTAAATAAGCTGAATTGCTCATTGCTCTCTTCAATTGAAACATCATGACAGGTACCAAAGTCTGTCTTACAGCTCCACAAAGCAAATTTGCATTTAGCTTTTATGGTTAAAGAGTTAAAAGTCTGCAAAAATGCCACCCCTGTTGAGGGTGTTTAAACATAGCAAAGCACTGCTGGAGGACCTGTGCTCCACTCCCAGCTAAGTGACAGCACCGGGGTTTTGCTGCACATCCTCCCCCCAGTAGTTTAGTGTGGCAAGGGACTGGCCAGCAGAGGGTGGGCAGTGTCTCACCAGCGCTCACCCTTGCAGACAGAATGCCACGATCCACACAGAAAGAGCGAGCAGTGAAGTGGAGGGGATGGGGGAGTCAGAGAGGGGTGTGGAGGGGCAGAGAGAGGTTGGAAAATGGAATCTGTGAACAATGGGGCTGGAGAGGTGGTGGGAAGGGAAAAGCTGGAAATCACAGTGCAGAACAAGGATGGATGGAAGCAGTGTGACCCACAGCAAGGAGAGTCTAGAAGCCAGGCCAGAAGACCGGAATTAAGGTTATGCAAGAAAAATGTCCATGGTAGGCAGGGAACACAATAGGATTTGAAAAGACCTTCACAGAGACAGCTGGCTACCTGACTAGCCTAAAGCTAGGATGTAACCAGGGAGGAGTGGAATGGCATGGACCAGGGCAGAAATGCTGAGATGGGACGCCTGGGCAGAACTGGCTGATCAAGCAAATATGGGCCACTGGGAAACCCTTAAGTTGGAGACTTCAGCAAGAGACAAAGTTGCTATCCTATTTTTGGGATAGGAATGGAACTGGGATAAAGGCAGAAAGTGTCAAAACCACAGAAATGGGCCTAAAAAATGGAAGGTGGAAACAAAACTAAGGGTGGAAGTGCTCCTCTCCCCCACTGGCACTTTCCAGCAGGACATGTTCTTGCAGACGTGTGACAGAGAGCTACACAAACGTGACTTGATGAAGACTGGGCCTTAAGAACCAGCATTCAGGCTGAAGAAAAATAAAGTACTGTGACTGTGAGAGTCAAGACTACAGTCTGAAATGATGAAGTAAATCATAAGGATAAAATAAATCACTTATTCAGCTTTCTACTATATGCGAGCACTTTAAAAGCTGCTCTTGCTCATCTGTAGAAGCCAAGACAGCAACAGCAATATTAATCACATGTTAACAGAGGAAAACAGGTACAAACACAGGTGTGTCAATATATGTGGACTTTGTTTTCCCTGATTGCTTCCCTAAATTTTGTTCCTTTCATAAAAATCTACTGGTGTATAGTATCTGGTGGCAGGGGAGTAAAGACTGAGCCAAACTCTTCTCAGCGATTCTTAATGAAAAAGCAAAAACCACAGAGTATTAACTGAGGTATAGGTGATGATAGGGTTTGTTTTGCTGTATATTTTTATTCTACTGTGAGGGGGAGAGAGCACTGGGACAGATTACCCAGTGAGGTTGTGGAGTCTCAATCCTTGAGATTGGGACTCAAAAGTCATCTGAACATGGTCATGGGTAACCAGCTCTAGGTGGCCTTGCTCTGAGCGTGTAACTGGAATAGCTCTAGAGGTTCCTTTTTACCTCAACCACTCTGTGAAACCCTAAAAAATTAATTAAACAAAATCTGATTCACACTGATATTTTAGGGATTCCATATCTCCACTTTAATTTTCAAGGATTAAGCCTAATGACTTTTCAGACTGTCAAAGAGAATAGCATTTAACTCTGGTATTTAAACCCTGACCCATGTCTTTTAAGCATAGCTATGAACTGTCTACACTATAAATAGCTTTGTATATCATAGTACTTCAACACAGTGCCTTTGGGAAAACAAACAGAAAAAAATGCTGACACGGTTGTCAAGGTTAATAGACTAAACAGACCTTTCCTGATAAACAAGAATCTTTCAACTTGTATCCAACAGTAACAACATTTTTTTCTTCAGAACTCTAATGGAAAGCAATTGACTCTCTCTTACTTAATTCAGATTCACATTCAAATCCCAGTGAAGAATGTCAACAGTTAGCAACAAGAACTGTCTCCTGGAAATGTGAATGTTTCATTTTAAAGGAACTTCTGGCAAAAAAAACTCTGAATAACTTGTTCCCTCTCATATATGGGATGACGGAGCAAGAGCTATTTCACTTTAATTACCCTCCGTCCAAATCATCCCATCCCATCCCATGCCATCCCATCCCATTCCATCCCATCCCATCCCACACAGCACTGAATAATTTCTTAATAAGGTTACTTATATACGAAAATCATTATTAGCAATTAATTTTTTTAGTTTATCCTATGAACTTGAGCTCTCCCATTGATTTTCTCCCATAGTAGTCACTCTAACTGTGGGCAACACACTTTGAGCAGCATAAACTTAATTTTTCAGGAGTGTTACTGAGTGTTACCGCCCTGGAAGAGCTACAGCATGGATCTGAAGCCCAGGCTGCCTGTTCCTCTGGACATCAGCACATTTAGAAGAATGGGTCTTTTCCAGTTCTTCTCATTGCCATTGTATCTCTCCGAGCGCAGTGTGGTGCTAACTGCAGTGTCCCAGCAGTTAAGAATAACTGAAGCAGGACTCCACATTCTAAGAAACATCCAAGTGTTTTATGAAAATGATAGGACTGCCTCAGCAAGGAAGACTGAGAACATGTTAACCCAGGAGAGTTAACAGCTTGCTCATAGCACCACGTTGCTCATGACAGGCTAAGTAATTCAGCTGGAGCTTCCCAGACTCCTGCTAAACACCCCTATTTGTGTGCTGGGGGTAGGCAAGGAGGGGGATGGCAGAGCCAGGACACAATTTGGACCTCTTCCTTCTCTTGAATGATACCTTCCTTTCTTTTAAAAGCATCCCTCAACCAAAATAGCATGGTTTGGGGCTAGTTAAAAGGGATTTTTTTGTGTGTTTGTTTAATTTTCATATCAGCAGACATGTTGGGCAGCATCCCTGAACGTGGTGCAGATTCCAAATTATTGAGATACTCTGCATTCATTTCCAGAAGACTTTGTATTTCTTTTCTGAATGTATCCATTTTACATCCAACCATAAAAGCAAAGTCCATCTTCTTCCATAAAATTCCATACATCACGTAGGATGCTTGTAATTCTCCCTTACAGATGGCGTACATCTGAAAGAGGGTTGTTAAGTAAAATTTTATTCTGTGAGATTTAATTTAGGTATATAATAAACCAGTGTCAACTAATTCAAGATGCAATAATGAAACACTTCCTTAAGATTAATGTCACATCTTAAAGCTCAAAACCAAACCTAAAATGAATGAATAATAAAATAAAATCTGAAAATATGCCCATGAAAGTACTGGAATGCTATATGAATTTTATTTTTAAACATTAAAGCTGCTTATCATTTTCAGATTGTTATTGGTTATTATGGTTACCATTCTCTAACACAATTCAATCTGCCTGCACTTTTCTATTTCAGGATACAGCAGTGATAACATTAACAGCAGACTTAACTTCTCAACTTGCAAACGTACATACATTAGGGGCACATGCTATCTCCTGCTGCACTGAAAGATAACGTGAGTATGTTGTCACAGAAATAACAAGCTGCTGTTCTCCCTGCAGTCAGATGTTAAAACATTTAACCCAACTCACAATGAGTGTCAGGAACACGGCATGCTTGAAACCATTTGTATTACAGATACATAATACAAATACCTGTTGTATTATGAATCCTCTGCATCACTGGAGAGGTGCTATAAATGCTATAAAGTTGGAAAATCTGCCCATAGGTGATTGTTCCCATGTGTGGGCAAGATTTTTTATTTTTATTTTTTACATGTGATGTAGAGTCATGTGGAACATTGTTTTCTTAAAGCCTTGCTGCAGGGAAACACAGAGAACAGGGACAGAGATAGAAAGAACAGTTCCAGCGCTCAAATGTTTTTGGCGGTCTAGTATGATCGCAGAAGTCACCTGCAGCTGAATGTGCAGCTAAACACTTCTGAAACAGCTGTACATTCTGTCAGAATTTTAAGTGGTTTGAAGAAAAATGGATTCAACAACCATATTAAAGACGTAATACCCTGAGTATTAAAAAGGAGATAGCGTTCACTTTTCAATATTTATTAATTGCAAAAAGGGAAATGAATATACTTTTGAACGCAAGAATATCAATAACAGAAACAACCTTCCCACAGAACACTTAATATCTTGAAGTAGAACATACAAAACTTACACAGCACTGTAAAAACAGCTTGTCCTGGATATTTTTCCTTTAAAAATACATCTCTCCACAAAAAAGTTACTGATTTAACTCTGTAGTGTTACCCCCACGTGACTGCAACATTAAATAAACGGGGTTTCAATCTCAGTGAAAGGCTTTCACCTCTCACACTCAGCACTCTGCCTCTGGGGGCACTGAAATGTTTCAAGTGCCATGGGCAGCTCCCTCATGGCCAGATGCTGATTGCCCAGACCTGGAGACTGAGGAATAACTTTGGCTCGTAGCTGTGCACCGGAGCTACCCCAGACTACTAGGAATATTACCCTCTGGCCACATCCACATCCTGAAAGCTGTGATCCACTTACAGGTTGTCCTCTGGGACAACTGCCGTGCAATTCCATACTCAGGACATTAACTTAGTAACTGATACTTCACGGAGGAGACGTCTGAGCCCCTGTGCCTTTAAAATGGTTTTGGTTTTTAAAATGTCCAACCGCATCTCAAAATCACATTTATAGTTGTGCTTGTAAAACTTGAGCTATTGATACCTCCAAATTCTGTTCTCATTTCAGAAAATAAAATGCATCTAACCAGAAGAGCCACAACAGCAGCCCACAGGAGTTACCTGGCTCACTTTGCCTTTGTTTATGCATTTTTGGCACAAGGCATCACTCCACAATTCCATCAATTTATTGATTATCACCAAACGTTGTGGTTTCTTTGCGCTTACCACTTCTTCAAATCTTCCTATTTCTCATTTTTACTGTTTTTGAAACCTCTAATATTTCTGATGGTCACAGTTTTACAATCCTAAAATCTGAATTATGTTTAATTTTTGAGGGACTAGCTTGTGCAGTTTAACAAGCTCCAATGAAATGAGTTCTGGTGAAATGTGAAAGCTGGAAAACCTGTCTCTGCAGAAAGGACTGTGTATCTCCTGGCACCCACTTCAGAGCTCAAAATAGGAATTAAGTGGAATTTAGGCAGCGTACGTGCAGCTGTAACGGCTCTCTCACCTATGAGGCTGGGTGTCACCCTGGCACCACAGAAATGTACTTCAGTTTAATGAGCAGGGAGCCAGATGTGTAACCCTGGCTAGGAACTCTCAGTGTGTTGCAGTGAAAACACAGCCAGAGGAACCAGCATGTCAGCTAAGCAGAGACAGCAGTTTGCAATGCAGGGGATTAAATAAGTGCAGTGAGTTGCTCCTTACAGAGAATTAATGCAACACGTTACAACAACATGTTCAGAACTGCTCTGATGAGATATATCATGAAGGTAAGGTACTTTCAGTCAATCTTCCTTGTCCACTCAAATTAACAGGATCTTGTTAGCAGAGAGTAAGAAGGTGAATACTTGGCAGAGAGTAAGAAGGTGCAAAGGTCTTTCGTCTTCTACACTGAAATGACCTTTTTTTTTTTTCTCAGTTATAATCTAGATGTAACTGTAAAATGTAAAAATGTGATTTTTCAATTGCATATTTCTGCTTTGCACACTTTTCCCCCCTCCCTCTTGCCATGATTCCCGACAGGTGTTCATAAAAAGAATGCTCTGAACAGCCTGGTTCCCCCATGCTGACAGCACTGAAGGCTTGTGCATCAAAGCAAAGAGCGTATCTCAAACTGCATTTCTGTGTGGGGCTCTCCTTCTGTCCAAGACTGCAGGACTTTCTTACTCCAGGAAAGGCATTCAGCCATTTTCTACACCCTGGTTAGAGTTTTAAAGGTGAACCCGTTCCTGTGTTTCAGAAGCCATTCCCCACTACTTTTATAGGTTCAAATCTATGATACTAAGGTGCATTGGGTGAGGATTTCTCAAGTCACTGAGAAACTCCTCCTAAGTACAAAAAATTTGCTAGACATTTGATTTAACATGTTGAAAAAAAGTCAATAATATAAAAATTCTAATCAAATCCATAATGGTTGATCTTAATATGGTAGCAATCTATAAAAAGACAATATTCTGAATTCCAAGATGCAAGAATTTCTTCTCTCCTAAACTCATAAACTGAACCTAAGTTGTATATTGTGTTGTCCATGACCTAAGCAGAATAATGGATTTACACTAAACCAGCATCAATGCAGAAAGCTGCTTTTAAAACTTAAGAAGGAAATTATTCTCCCAAGCAGTTTAGTTTTGACACCTTAAACTTCTCTTTAAATAAAATACTTCTGCCATTATGATGCTTGCTGCTTTGTTTATATCTACACAAGTTCTAGTGAAGCTGGGAGATCCATGTGAAATCACAGTGATAGAACCTGATCACATTTTTGTGACAGAAAATATTCAGCCAGAAAATATCATTATGTCCTGGGAACTCACTGATTTACTCTGAATTTTGCAGGAAGTTACCAAAGTGCTTAGTTTGAAAGCACCTTTTCCAGCATTCCACTACAGCATCAGCTATTTAAACTACTATGTAATCAAGCGTTAACCTGTTTCTTACACCCCAAAGTGACCCTGTTTCCAAGACAAACTGGAAATATTGCAGAAAAGCAGTATTTTAAAACTTCCAACATTACTTTTTCCAATGCCTCGTACGTATTTTCATTAAAAGTTTCTAGTGAGCAGATATTGAAGAGAAGACTTTCAAATAATACTTTGGTTTGAAAATACTTGTTTCATCGTTAGCTCAGAGAAATTACTTTATCGTTTTACAAGAATGGTAAAGTATATGCAAATGTGACACAAAGAAAACCAACCAGAACCTTTCAAACAAATATTGGTCACTTAATGTTGCTTAAACAAATAAGCAAAATCACAGAATCATAGAATATTTTGTTTTGAAAGGTCTTCAAAGGTCTTTTCGTCCACCCCCAATTATAAGGCTTTTAATAAGAGAGAAAATTGTAAAGCCCAAGCATGTTTTGATCACAGAGATTTTCAAGCAAACTTTATCCTGATGAGGAAACTCTATCCTGATGAAATGAGCTGCTGAACTGTGTACTTACACGGCTGTGGGAACTGCACAGAAATGATAATGCATACCGGACTGAGGACTTTGTCAAACCATGAAGACACCAAATTACAATTACTGCATCTCTAAGCCAGTCTTTCTACAGGCATCCTTTGGTCAGCCTGAGCTTACTCCAAGTGAAATTTAGCTTTTACATCTAGACTTACTAGCAGAGCTTTAAAATTATATTTTCTTCTGAAACTAATATCCTACAAATACCATTAACTAGCCAGCTAATGATTTTTAAGTGATATTATAAATCATCAACCTGAGAGAATCCTTTCAGCAGCTGCAAAACATTCAGAAAAAACCCAGATGTTTATACCCAATAAAATACTGCAAAGTGCAACATATCATTAATGAGCTGAACAAAAAAAAAAGTTGTTTAGTGACAGCAGAAGTAATGAAGCTTGGGTTCCCACACACACCTCCACAATACCTTCAGCTCTCTCTCATTTTCCCTACACACCACATGCTCTGTACCCTCAGCTCCCCTTCTCTCCCCTCCCCTCCCCAAACTTCCCTTTCCATGAGCTGAACAGGAGAGAACATTTGTTTCATCTGTTGCAGAGTTAAAGCTGTGCTCCTTAGCTGGATGGATGCTGCCTTCCGGATGCCAGAGGAGGCTAGAGTGCTCTCCCATACTGGCATGCTGAGGAAATGGCTTTTAACAGCTCCTCCAGCCCCCAAGAAATTCTGCTATAATCACTCAGTACTTCTGAGACCTCTGCAAGACTGGTTTAAATCGGCCACTGAAGTTCCTGAGAAGCACAACTAACAGATGGAAAGTGGGATTGCATAAATCTTGTCTCAGGAAATAAACCTAAAAAATCAGAGCTGTTATACAAAGACTGTCCGTACGCTTTAATACTCAGCAGCTTGTTTAAATATAAGCTGATGCCATGAGCAGCAATGCAAACATTTAATCTGTCAGCCAGGAAATTTTCAAATCATCATTGTCACAGAACATTGGTTGCTGTTATTAAGCAGTTACAAGTACAGAATAAATCACAGGCTTTTGGGCTGTGTACATGCAGCACCAGTGGTGCAAAAAAATTTGTAACGAAATATGCACTTGCAACACAGTAAAGGACACAGTAAAGTCCTTACAAAGGACTTTAGGGATCAGTAACAAAAATATTGCAAAAATTTATATATTCATATGTAATTAGACAGCCTATTTTCTAAATTCTGAC
>VYZQ01060427.1:139107-157560 GCA_013400655.1 Mystacornis crossleyi
AATTTTAGAAGGCTGTGAGAAGTATAGCAATTTCTGATGCAATACTGTATTAATAATGTTGGGGGGTTAACAGTAAAATTACTGAGCAAGTTTTTTAGCAAAGTTATTATCCTTAAAAGGTTTAACACATGCTATGGGACATAAATACCTTGGGGCAAATCAGAACTACGCTGAAGACCACACAGTCACAGTCCCAGCTGAAATATCACAATTAGGACAGAGCAGCTCTTGTTCCAGAGGCTTATTTTCTGCCCTTCAGCAGATTTTACGGAATACTGAAACTAAGCTTGCAAGACCACGCCGTCATCACGGCAAATTTTGTATCACGATACTGAAACCAAATAACTTTGTAGTAGAAAACACAGTAATGAGATAATTTAAAACGTAGAAACAGCAATAGAAAAATTTGCCAGTATCAATCATAGTTTCAAAAGCTCCCTAGATTTTGCAGTCATAGCATAGAAACACATCTTTCTCTTCCTTTTGTTTCTTTTTTTCTCTTTTCTTCTTTTTTTTTTTTATTTCTGAGCAGCAAACAGCATGGAACTAGTGTACAGTAAGTGCTAGATGACTTTGCCCGTTTTTGCCCAAGAGGGTGAATCATCACCTAAGAAGTACCAGATCTGTTAAGAGGTATCTGCTGTGTAACCTGACAAATTAAGGTGACTTAGAACAAAGACCTTCAACACCTCACAGAAAAACACATCTTTATTAAGAGAAGAGGAATGCAATTAATTCAGAGATTACTATTTTAATTCATTCTTCAATGCTGTATAGTTCTAACGGAGAAGCAGCCTTAACTTTAAATCTTAATACTCTATATTTACACAGTGATTTCATCAGAAGTCTCAATTAATTTTAAACACAACTTTATGAAATTTTACTGTTTGGACTATAAATGGCATTAAGCACATGAGAAAGTAGAAGTACTGATTAACTAAATATTCAGTAACATACTAATAAAAGCTTGCTTGTAAATGTTTTAGCTGCTTTAGTTTTGTCTTTTTGTGTAACAAAGCAAGATGGATGTCAGTCTATACAAGTTCTTGTCGATAAACCAGATCAAAAATGAGTTGTTAAAAGATCACACAGTCAGTAACTCAGAAGTGCTAAAACTTTAAGACATATGAGTAATTTTTCTCATCACCAAGTTACTGTGCATCAGCTGATCCATATGTGGACATGTGGGCATGCTTAGCATATGGCAAACAAATTAAGGCAATTTATTGTAATTCTGCCTCATTATGAATTATGTTATCTGACATTTGCTGATGGGTATATGCATGAACAAGAAATGCATAGCAACTTGTAAATCTGCATATCTAAGTCTAATACATGTAGATATACTGGAAAAATTTTCATTTTGCCTTTCCTTACCATTTTAAAGGCAGATAATGCATTTGTTTTTCTTCAGTTACCTCAGATATCACATTTGCTTTTGTTCAGCCATCAAGTATCTCATCAGTCTTACACAATTTCTCAAAACTTAACTACTTGTTTCTGAGCTGCCTCAGTTGGCCCTCTAGGTATTCAAGTACCCCGTACAAAGAGCTCAAGTTGAGATAACTACAAACAAAGTTAACTACAAACAAAAGCTGTTCTTTTTTCCTATTTGAAGATGAATATTCATCCCTTTTCCATTCCTGTAATTTACACATGTTATCAGCTCTTCTCACTTGGCCAGAGTCAGCTTCAGAAGAGTTTGCTTTCCCCTTTTAGAAGACCAAAAATCTTCCCAAAAGATCTAAAGGTATTAAAATCCCTCATTTATTTATCACAAGACAGCAGAACACTGTATATGCGTACGCGAAGTTGATATATATGAATTTTGACATCTAAAATTTTTTTTTGAGAAGAGAGATAATAAATCAGTCAAAGCTCACACAGGGTCAACAACTCAGAAGCAAACAGACCAGACTCAGATTTTTAAATCGTTGCAACAGCCTGTCCACATAAAACACGCAAACCCACCCGAGCCCTGTCAGCAGGAGAGCGCTCAGCTCGCCAGCACACGTCAAAGTTCACGAAGGTTTCTCGGGTTCGTCCTTTCCCTCTCAGACCTGCACCAAAGGGCCAGTCTGCTCGCTGTTGTGCACACTGACTGACAGAGCAGGTCCCAGGCGAGATGCTGGGACAGCAGCTGGGTGATACTCCTAGTCAAAGAGAGAAAACACCCAGAGCAGTGGGGGCTGAGCTTTAGGATCACTCACTGATCACTTCCCCAGTACACTCTGCCCAGTTCGAGTAAAGGACACAAACAGGGTCTCCTGCCTCTAAGGCGAAGTTTGTTCAGTACCAGATTTAAAGTCAATCTCTTATTTTTCTTTCTGTGGCCAATGAAAAGTCAACTATTTTCCATAAATGGGAGAGGACTGCAGATGAAAAAATTGTCACAGAATACAAAAGAAAATTCTGTGACCCCTAAATATTGTAAAATAGGTTTTAAGGTTTGAAACAGGTGAGTATTCAATCCAGCAGAGTTACTGGTTATAACAGACAGCGAAGAGTTTGGTGAGTGTTTTTTAATAAGAGCAACTGACTTGGTTGGAAATCTACAGAAACAAATAAGTTCACAGCTGTGTTTTACAGCTGAAAAGCACAACTGCCTGGCTTACCAAGAACTGTACCTTGATTTTCCTCATTTTTGACCAGCTGACTTGAAGAAATTTTCTTGCAAATTGCCGCTCCTGAGACTATCAGCTACATCTGAGAGTGAATTGTTGCATCTCTGTGGATGCTGATCTTCTGGAGCTCAAGTACACACTGCTTTGCAAAAATCCGTTTAGTGGAAAATGAGGGATTCCACCAGTCTAAACACACTCCCATTTTTTCATGACACTTACCTTCCTGCAAGATTCACCAAGTAGAATCAGTGCACAACAGCACTTCATAGTTAAGTGTTGGCTAGGCAAGCAGGATTCACAGAGTATCTGCAGTTTGATTTTAATTTCTGCAGAGAAGGGGCTTCAGAACAAGATGAAATGTTAAGATGGCACTGAGAGATGTGTTAGGAAATTTACAGGAATCTGAGTGCAGCACATAAAACGCAAACATCGCATAAATCAGCTAAACTAAAGGTTTAAATCAGTTCACATTACTGCTGGGAGCAGAGTTCTGAGTCCTCTCCACCCCTGCCCCTATCCCTGGTACCCCCAGCAGGTGCTTCCTTCCCCTCTACCATCCTAGCACTTGTTAGACCCTTCTAGGAGGACAGTGACATACCTGGCTTAGTAGGAAACAACCTGTTTGTTTTGTGGAGCTTTTTTCAGGTCGTTAGGATGAAATAGATAAAGGAAAACAAAAGCAGGGGAAAGGATACTTGTCGTGGTGGGGCAATACCATCACTGCAAAGCCTTACAAAATAACCCAGCAAGGACATAAATCCCTTTGTGAGTTTAATTTCTATCTTGCGATGCATAGCAATAGCTATGCAATGTAATCCTGTATCAGTTTAAAAGCAGAAAAGAGAGCAAAGCTACTTCAAAAGTATCTCACATTAAAAATATTACTAATTAACCACTCCCACACAAATACTTGAGCAAAGAAAAAAAAAATGATGGCTTTTAAGATACATACAGTTGGGCTTAACATTTAAATGAAAGGGGTTTTTTTTGTTAAAGATAATTCATGTCACATTTTCCCCCACTGAAGTACAAATTTAATTCCATCCACAGTGAAAAAGGCACACCCCTCCATATGTATATTTCGATGTTATACTTATACTAGCTACAGACAATGTCAGCTTACTGCAATCTCCTTCGATGTTAATTCTTCTGAAAATGTTCTTATTGGCATGATCTGAAGCCCACAAGGCTCTCTCTGGTTGGCTTTAGATTAGGCCCTTACATAACTGCAACATCTGGGGCCCATTTCAACTATGCAAATTCCAGCAGACACAATTTCTGTGTGTATAAATTAGTTTTTGTTTAACAGACACCTCTAATTTGGAACAGCTAATACATATTCTCCAAGAAAATAATGAAATAAATACTGTAATTTCGTATGACATACATCCCCAATGTATTCCAGTGTGGCCATTTTTTTAACTTTGGTGCTTTGGAAATTAATATCCATATCTGCACAGGGGCTAAAAAGTACAGCAGGCCAATATTGCCACAGCTGGAACTACTAAAAAGTAGAAGACCCAGGGTCAGTACTTCTCTCCTACTTTATTTTTATGCAAAGTATAAAAGTATTAGATAC
This sequence comes from Mystacornis crossleyi, assembly GCA_013400655.1. Lineage (NCBI taxonomy): Eukaryota > Metazoa > Chordata > Aves > Passeriformes > Timaliidae > Mystacornis > Mystacornis crossleyi. Next base: position 143,311 of record VYZQ01060427.1, read on the forward strand.
ACTGTGTAAATTTCAGATTGATCTGTGATCTTACTCAGGAGCCAGGAAAGCAATTTAATACTAAAGTACAAAAGGCACACTGCACCACTGCAGAGCCCACACAAAGCAACTGTTAATATGTCAGTGAATGCATATTTTTTTATCAGCAACTCCTCAGTGAAGTTTGGAAGGGACTGCTATCAAATAGTAAAAACTCCCCACACAACAGCCCATTAAGCTATATGTAATGCAGATGTATGATGAACTGGTATAATCTACTTTCTCCTGAAACATAACTTTCCTCCAGTTAAGAACAATTACAAATTCTTGCTTTTTTTCCTACTGACAATAAAAAAAACCACACAAGGATATCTATATCCATCCTTGTAGTTGCACAAACAATAAACTATTAACAGGATCATATTAAAATCCTTGCAAATAATTCATTTTTACTACTATACAAAAAACATCTTGCTGAAATAAATGTATAAGTCAGAACTACTACCCAGTAAGGTTCACTGACTTACAGGGAATCAGAGAACAGTCTTCAGTTCACGGCCTCTAAGATTATATCAAAAATAGGTCAGTACAACAGTTTATTATAGGCACTAAATATACGCCATTTTAAAATTATTTTTTCCAACTCCCATCAATGCGATATGAGTGGATTATTCACACTATTTATTTCATGTTCTCCACTGAAGAACCATTTATCACAGAATACTACAGCCTACAAATATCTGAGATTATGTATCTGTACTGATAGAAATCTTAGTTTATTAGGCTGATAATGCAGAATTTTCAGTGATCCTTCGCAAACAACAGTAGTCTCCATCCGTGAATCTAAAAGGCACTTGGCTCTGCAATTCATACTTCAACTATAAATTAAGCTATGATATAACTATGAATAAATTCATACTTACCTGGATTAGGAAATATTAAGTATGAATTTATTCATAAGTTCATACTTAACTATGAGTAAGTTCATACTTACCTGGATTAGGAAATATTAAGTATGAATTTATTCATAAGTTCATACTTAACTATGAGTAAGTTCATACTTACCTGGATTAGGAAATATTAAGTATGAATTTATTCATAAGTTCATACTTAACTATGAGTAAGTTCATACTTACCTGGATTAGGAAATATTAAGTATGAATTTATTCATAAGTTCATACTTAACTATGAGTAAGTTCATACTTACCTGGATTAGGAAATATTAAGTATGAATTTATTCATAAGTTCATACTTAACTATGAGTAAGTTCATACTTACCTGGATTAGGAAAACAATTACTTGCCAATTAAGACGTAAATAGGCTCAAGAAAACAATGTAACAAGCAAAAAGAATACTAACTTATTCCTTTTAATAACAACACTGTAGTTTGGAATTTTTTGTTTTAAGCAGGGAAAAAATGATAAAAACCACAGTCATACCAAGTTTAAACTACAATATATTACACACATAACCTCATTTGACAGAAGACTAGACTGCAAAATAAAGCAATTAAGCATTCAGTCAACGTTAATTGAATTCCCTTGTCCTCACCTACATAATCATATTCTCATTTCCAGGGAGCTCTGACATTTTTCAGCACTCAGACACATGAATGTTTCCTGATCTACTACTTTATATATATTTTTGTGCTCTTTGTTCCCGAGTATTTGGGCCCCAGGCTTCCTGTATTTTTCTGAAGCCTGTGTTACTGTGTTTTTTATTTTCTGAGAAGCTCATCATAAGCATTATCTATAGCTTCAAAAATTTATCTCCACAATAAGAAGGACAGTTAAATGAAGGGAATCTTTTTCCCACTTTTCAGATATGACTTTAAGCAGGCAGAATACAGGCAAAAGGGGGCTTAGTATTGCCTCAGTATGTGAAATTGGAGCATGCAAACATCTTGTTGCCTGTAGAACCAAAGGTTGGTGTGTAAGAGAAAGCCTCCTGCTTCCAGTACCAGTGCCTTACTGCCACACAACTCGCAAGAAGAGAACCTCTTTTAAGGAATCTTATTAGACATGAAGAAAATTTGTCATTCACTCACATGATAAAAAAAAAAGAAGAAATTTTTTTTAAAGTAGAAGAAAAGTACTAATTAATGGGTAGAACAGAATTTAAATGCAGGCAAACCCCTTAAGGCAGGAGCATCCCCTCCTCTTGCATTTTGATCTAAAGATCAGTAGTCAAGAAAAAACTTAACCCATCACAACCATCTGCTGTGTAAATTCAGAAACCGTATTGCTGTTGAGTAAGTAACATACACAGGAAATGACAGAACTGGACCCAAAAAGTGAGTGGACACAACAAATTCTTCGAATACAATTCCATTGAGAGCCAGTGAACACACATTAAATAAGCTTAGGAATAGTATCACAGCGGCAGTTTTTGTGCCAGTATTCATGGACAACAAAATGTTACTTGGAAGGATATCACTGCATACTTGCTCTGGGCTTGTATTTCTCTCTGTTTCTGCTACTATTGCAGAATATTGCAAACAGCTAAATAAATCTTTGATCTAACTTGGTACAGCATGTTTTATGTCAAGTGCTAAATTAATAGATGACGGAAAGAAAGAGAAGAAAAGGAGAAACACACCAAGTTCTCCAACTTTCAAAGTTAGCTTAAAGGCTGATATAAAACATAACCCTCAGGAAGCGTCGTGGTGCTAAGCTGCCCCTAAGCCCCCTTCAGGGCTTAGAGATCCCTCTGCAAAATCTCCCAGGGAAGGAGGTTGGTGTTAAATATACTTAAAGTTTCCTTTTCGTTCCTTTTATGTTTTTCTCTTTTAACTCTGGTTCTGTTCTTGTGATCAAGGACTTAGCTTTCCCTCTGGTAAAATAAAACGCAAACTCTTGTTGTGTTAGCACACAAGTTTCCCAGAAACATCAAACCCAAATGTGGGGTACTAAGTGCAACCAGATCCTTTATATTACTGTACACAGGAGAAGAAAATGCACAAGGAACTGCTGTGCATTTTCATTAAACGGCATAGGTCAGTACAGGTGTCTGTACTGTCAAGTACCAGGTTATAGGAAGGAGTTTTCCCTACAACATTAAACAGTGCTTTCGACCATGAACTAGGCAGCTGAGGGACAGCCCAAGACAGCAGGAACTGCCCAGGAAGTTACATTATCTCTGCAAATAGAGACTTCAGCTGATAGTGTTATTTTATTTTCCTCCCTAATATAATTCAGTCCATTTTTCCCGTGATTATTTCCTTAATATTCTTCATGACTCAAGGACATGATAAACTCTACTTTTAAACCTCATTTTGCCCATAACAAGAAGCTGCAGTAGACACTGTGCTTCCTGTTTAAATTTGCTGCATAGCTAATGCCAGTATTTTGTTTTGAAAAGTTTCATTTTCAACACAAAACATATTTGTGAAAGTACTATTTTTCAAAAGTAGAATATGGAGACCAAAGAGTCTTAATATTTTCTGAAAGTGCAATACCACTGACTGCCCTTCTCATCAGCTGTTCAGCTAAAAAAGAAAACTATTTTTCAAAGCATCTATGGCTATGTGAGTTGTCAAGCACAAAATGACTTAAAAAATGATTGCTAAAATGTAGTCTTGGCAATGCAAATGCCATTTTTGAAAAAATGGCAGAAACGCAAACGGTTCTTAATAAACATGGAGGTACCTCAAAGGGCTGGAGAAAGATCACGACTTTTCCTCCTGACTCACTGGGCTCCTGGTCCACTCCTCGCAGTTAGCAGGGCAATCACTGCAGGGCCCCAGAAGATAAACTGGTGGCTACTCTCATGGGACAGTACTCCTGGCTCCCCTTAGTGGAGTCTAATGCATTGACATACCTGGACCATTCTCCTGAACCAAAGCCAACTGCCTTGGAGTTGCCAAGTCCATAGTATTAAACTAACTCTCTTCCCCTTCAAAAGAGAATGGTTGAATCCAAACAGTCCCACAGAAATACCACCTGGCCTGTGCTGTCTCACAAGCAACACCAAAGAGCTGCCTGGAAGTCTACGAGCTAATCTTGGCCAAAGGCACACCCGGGACTGTTCTGACAGCTCTACAGAGCTCATTTGCCAGGAAACTTCTGATGCTCCTCAGCTCCCACTTACGGAAACTAGATCTCTAGTCTTCATGCTAGAGAGCTTCAGTAACTTCTATAGGCAAAGCCACACCCCAGTTACGGCCATAAATGTATTTTAAAGTGCCTTCAGGTGATTGTTTCACCATAGTTTCTAAGCCAACTCAATTATTTCTATTTTATATCCTCACTTGCTCATCTAGAGTTTTCTTTTAAAAGACAGACTCTCATTCCCCCAGCAGGCAGGGCCAGGTCCTCAGCTGCTCATGGAGCATCTCACATCTCTTAAAGGCTTTGAGAATTTCTGTCGAATTTGAGCACAGTTAATATCAGCTTATTTCTGTTCTGAATTTACTTTTTCACTTCTCCATTAATTATAAGGATTTGGTAAAGTATGTGAAAGGAAATTTACAAAACGAAACAAAATTGTGTTGGATGCAGCATGGTCATTTAAATGCCTCTTTGTTTAACAGAGTTGGTGTTTGTTTAAAACCTGAGTTATATAGACATCTTGGCATTTTACACACAGGTTTAGGTTTGCTGATAACATCCATTAAGAAAAATACATATTTATCTTTCTGCAAATGGTTTTATTTCTATAAACCTCTTTAAGACAAATTTTCCCTGATACAGACCCACCCCTACCCCTGCTTTCCTTCTCATCGCCTTTCCACACAAAATTTCACTAAATTTTAGACAGAGGAAATATTCAAATCAGTATAACAAAATCCAGCTTAAAGCACATGTTCACTTTGGATCATCTGCAGAGAATTTCAAACTTCATGGCTCCCCAAGACTGTGTCCGCTCCTGTAAGCTGCAGAGAAGAGGTTTGGGTGTGGGTTTTTTTGTTTTGTTTTCTATTCTTGGCCAGTAAAAGATTTCAGTTGCACAGCAAATCAAACATATGAAATCCGTGCACTTCAGCTCCAGACAGTGGTCAGAATCAGAAAGCAATCAGAGACAGGAATTAAGGGAATGATTTTGTGTCCCAGATCTGGGGAATACACAGGATTGCTGGACAGCATTTAGACAAGAGGCTGCAGAAAGAAGCTTCTAGAAAAGAGAAATAAAAATGTAACACCAAAACAAAACTGAACACAAAACTCTCATTTGCTTTTTCTGGTACATAACAGATATTCTGGGATTAGCTCATGATGCAGAGAGGTGAACACATTGTAGAAAAGAAATAAAGTGAATTACAAAAACAATTAGGCTTTTTACATAACAAATAAAGGAAGGGGAGGGGATTAAGCAAGAAAAGAGAATGAATCAAATGCAAGTATTTTCTAAAAGAGCCTATTTTACTACAAGAGCGATTTTGAATTTGATGCATGGCTGCAGCTTGTTCAGTACTGCTCTGCCCACCCAACACCCTCTGCCCACCCCGCAGCTGAGACTCAGAGAAGGAGGAGGGACACCCCTTTGCCAGCTCCTGGATGGTAAAGAAACATGAAATTAGTATTTTACACCTCTTCCTTAAAATACTAGAAGCTAAAATAAATTTTTAGACTGAATTTCCAATTGTTACGGATTTATTTCATTATTCCGCACACGGAAGTGGGAGATGAAGCACTCTTTATCAGACTGTGCTCTTCCATGTTCTGTGCAAATGTTGTTGGCAACACAGAAAAACAGAAGAGTTTTGTGGTGTCTGACACCAGTGAATCCTGAGTTAAAGATATTAAACCAATATTCTCAATTACCACTTCCATACATTTCAAAATATTTAAAGGCCGACTACAGCACCTTAATGGAATATCTATAAATCAGATGAATTTTTAAGAATTTGATTGTTCTGATTAGTTCTGTTTCAAATGATAATTTCTGCATCAGCCTTTTTTCATCCAACTTTTTATTCAGCCAGCTGTTACTCAAGCTGACTAAAAAGCTCACCTTCAATTCTGGATTAATTTTTTCTGTATTATTGTTCCCTTCTACCTCTATGTTGTTTGTTGCTCTCACCATACTTTGACTTTTTTTTTCCTAACCAATATGATTTTCCTTCCTTCTTTTAAGCCATTTGAGCTCAACTTATTTTATTGTTCTCCTATCTTGGTGCTCTTCGAAAAAACAAACAAAAAACCTACAAGTAACCCTCTGCTTTAAATCCTATTTTCTTAAAGCACCCTGAAAATAATAATTTAATCAAACAGTAACATAACTTTAGTTTTAAAGACCTGAACCTTACCTGAGAACTGTCAGGAAATATAGTTTCCTCAAAAAAAAAAATTCTTAGATCTTTTTTCCTTATGAAATGCAGTAGAGCTTAATAAAGATCCATTACTTGCAAAACTTATTTCTGTTGTAAATCTATTAGATCAGCCCTGACAAATATGAATTTGTAATGAAGAATATAAATAATTCAGGTACGTGGAAAAGTCAGGTCATTTGGAAGGTGCTACATCTCTAGTATTTTTGGTTTAAAGCTGCTTTACGGGACATTTTGTGACAGATACCTCTTGATGGGAGAGTTCAGAGCCCCCTCTCTCTCCTTTGTCATGTATTTCTCATCTCCTGATACACTTCCTCATCACTTTGTGTGAGAAACAGTGCACGAGAGAAAGGAAAGACTCTGGTATCAATTTGCCCCCACTGAGCCCAGCACAGTCATAAGACAGGTCATCTAAAAGGCTGCAAAATTACCAGTTTTATTTTGGTTTAAACTGAGATAGAAAGGTATTCTTGCTAGTAAGCAGAATCATTTCAATCTTCTCTCTTCTTTGAAGGGTGGGGTTACTTAAAGAAAGCAGAATGCTGCGATTCTGTTCATAAAAAATCCCCAAACCAACAACATGGGCCAATGATGGAAATTCCCACAGAGAGCAGAAAAATCAACTTTTCCTACATTTGTTATTTTTACAATTTACTCCTTATCTTGCTGTGAGAGGAAATTCAAGCGCAGTCACATTTCAAGTAATCATTTTGACCCAGAGCTCAGTCCCTTGCCCAGCCCTTCCAGCCCTGCGGCCAAGGCCAGGCTCAGGGGCACAAAGGGAGGGTTTGGCTGCAGTCCCCAGCCTCTCCCTCAGCAGAGCAGACAGCAGGCAAGGGTTTGTCCTGACACCGCTGTGCCCACGAGAGGAGCGCGCTGCCCACCCGCCCAGCCTGCCTCTCACTGATTGCTTCTTCCTAAGGAGATTTAGGCAGTTTGCGTCAATCAAGGATTTAACACAAGACATAAATGCCATCCCCTCTTAACACAAACAAACAGCTGCCAGCACCTTTCTTGATGAGCCAAGGGTGCATGGGTGGCTGGCAAAAAGTTAGTGATTTCTAGTGTATTCTCCTCTTTTATTATCTAATCTTTTCAGTTAATCACAGGACTGATTTTAAAGGTTCTCATTTCTCTACACTAGCAAAAAAAGTACTTAAAATCTATAAAGGCAGGTATAAATAAAAGGGGAATCCTTATGAAAAACAGTATTAGAATTCCTGAATTACTTACAGAGTATAAAAACCATTAACAGAGTAAACATAGGCAGTCATTAAATATTTTTCCAGTGCCAATTGTCTAAATAAGAAAATAGACAGAACTCAAATAATGAGTTACTGTATAAGGCTTAAGCCTTGGTCCATGAAGAAGAGTGTATCTATATCAAAACTGCAGAAAAAATTGGCATTCACAAATTACAGGGCTTCAAGCCTTGTCAGATTTTTTCCCAGTAAATTGAATAATATTAAATATTATTTATTTAGTACAGTTAATATTCTATTATATATTTTATTACTAATAATTATCATTAATATGAAATATATAAAATATTTACGTAAAAATCTTGAATTTCTATGTTTCAAATTGCAAAATCAACACAAAACCAGCTTGATTTTAGAAGCAATAGCTTCTGCTTTTTAAACCTGGCCATGTTCAACCACATACTAGCAAACCAAACAATTACATAACAGAATTATGAAGTCTTTAAAAACTGGCCTAATCATTGCACAGTGAACTTCAGGAAATTATCATGAAATTAGCAGTTTGCCAGATGTCCTGCAGAAGGCAGAAAAGGAACCATCCTTTCCCCTCAAATGATCTGTCATCCAGCAGCCGGGTACATTTCCCCTCCTCACTCCTCATCACCAGCACATCAGCGTTTTTCTCCCAGGTTAAAATGAAGGGACCTAAATACAGTTCACATATTGTTTTATTTCCTCATAAGACCATTAAATACAAGTACCTCTTCGTTGCCCTAGATTCTCCTTTAAGTAAGCTGTTTGGTAGCTCCTACAGAACATTAAATCAGTCCCAGTCATCCTTTTAGCCACAGTCCCAAAAGTTCCCTTCCCTATGACAGAAGCTTATTATGATTATATCACCTCTTAGCACTTGAACTTTTGATCTGATTTTCTTAAAAATAGCAAAGAGTCCCAGTTAAAGAACATTATTGAAAATAACAGTAGTAATGCTATTTAATCAGCTCAATTTTCTTCTTGTCTCTTTAAGCAGCGGGCTGCGTATTCTATTCTACACTCAGATTGACTCAAAGTTCAAAGCTGTCTTTGAGTAATTTCATTCTGACACTGTTAAATAGCAATTCAGGAAGCATGCAAAGCATCATTTTCAAGTAAAGCTTGTCCATCTTACCTTCCCATGTTCTTCTGCTGACAGGTTTTGGGAGGCAAATCCAAAACTTTCCGCCCTCAACTTCTTTCTCCCTTTCTATGCCCCTGCAGAAGCAGGGAGGGTTGTAGGACCCAGTGAACTGCCTTGCTGGCTCAGCACCTGTTCTTCACTTTGTGGCTTCCTTAGGACCCTCCCTGCCTTTCTGAAAAACCCCATGGAAACAGCATTCAATTATGTTCTAAGGATGTTTTCATAAACTTTTAAAACTGTAGGTCCTGCTCAAAGGGTAATATTTCCCAATTTCTTTGACAAAATTAAAATCAGATCTATTTCTCTTGAAAACAGGGTTCCAAACATATCCTTAATTTCAAAAACAAAGCAAATGCTGGGACTTTGTAGAAAGATTTTATCAATACACGATCTGATTATCTTTCATTTCCTTTTTTGAAGTCAAAGGTGTATGAGCCTGCTTCTACCTGGAAATAAATAATGTAACATGGAAATGGAAATAAATATGCCAGAGAGATTTAAAAAGTAAAATGGCAATCGCTGGGACAGTTCTTGTCCTCACTTATGCTCACTCAATCCTAATTAACACCGGCAGAATTTGGCCCGCTGTACAAGCCCCATCTAATCCCCCCACTGTAGTCTGCCACGCCAGAAGGTTATTCCTTGAAACACTCCCCAGTAAGCCGGATAATTCTAGAAATGACATTTCAATGCCACTGAATCAGTTTGCCAGTGCTACGATTTAATTTCTAAGCCTTTTCCACTTGACTGTGTTTGTATTACAACATAGACATGGTGACCATGGAATCTTTTTTAGAAAGAAATCAGAAGCAACTACGAGTATTCTTGCCTGTAGATTGGGAGACTCATTTGGAAATTACTGAGTCTTTGCAAGAGCAGCATCACCCCTCATTTACTGTATGTATACAAGGTCCCTCACAAATTACAAAATACAAGCAGAACAGTTAGAGAGACAGTAAGAGAGACAGAGAATCATCTAACAAATAAGATAAAAATAACAAACCCGTTTGCTTCATGTCTTAGGACTGCATTTAAAATGAGACACTGGAGCAGCAAGAGCAGAGTGGCGAAAACAGAGCAGCTGTTTTTATAGTATTTAGCTCCTGGCTCCCAGAAAAAGGGCCTGTGAGGGCAGAGGAACATAGGGAAAAGTGATGGGCTGACTATCCCAGAGGCTGCTGGAGCAGAACTGGTGAGAGTTTAGATTTGGTTGCATCATTTGTCCCAAGGCTGACAGCTGCAGAGGCCATGTTGCATCTCCTTGCCCGAGCTGCACTTACAGCTCACTACCTGTAACCCTGGATACAGTTCACTACCGAGAACCCTGGGTGAGGGCTTATCATAGAAAACTAAGATGTAAATAAAACCAGATCCTGCAAACAAATTGGTCTTCTCCAAATGGAAATAATTTTTCTAAATATTTACAGGTTCAGGTCCTTGCTGTGCTGACACTATAATCTATGTGGAAAAAAGGGCACTCTGCACTGGTGCTGTTTCTGGGGAGAAGTACTCTGTTTTCCCATTTATGCCATGTAGGGATTAAACAGGGCCAGCTTCTGTACCACGTCCAGGGTTTTGTGCTCTTTGGCAGCCTGGCTTTATCAGCTTCATGTCCAGCTGCCTAAGCAGGTAAGGAAGAGCTCGCCCAGTGGCGCTTTGTTTCTGCACAGCTCTGAAAAATGGGCAGCTCAGCAAGGCTGAGAGAAGACACTACTTTACCTGATACTGGAGCTAGGAACTCCCTATTATGCAGATAAATACACTTATATTTTTCAGGATATGCATGTCTTCATTACATAACATGCATGAGTGACACAGCTTTTCATTTTCACTGATGCCCCTCCTCAGAGCATCAGGGTACCAGTTAAAGTCCACACATTTTTTTACAGCTTAAATTCCACACAATTTCTTCACCTGTTTTCTATTGCCTTGTTTAAAACACTCAAATTTAATATCCTTGGTTGTGCTGGTTTCAGCTGGGGTAGAGTTGATTTTCCCCACAGTGACTACTTCGGGGCTGTGTTTTGGATTTGTGCTGAACACGGGGTTGATAACAGAGAGATGTTTTTGTAGTTGCTGAGCACGGCTTACGCAAAGCCAAGGCCTTTTCTGCTTTTCGTACTGCCACACTGGTGAGGGGGCTGGGGCTGCATGGGAGGCTGGGAGGAGACACGGCCAGGACAGGTGACCCAAAGTGACCAAAGGGATATTCCAGCCCCTGTGGCATCATGGTCAGCATATAAAGTTTGGGGAAGAAGGAGGAATGAGGGGACATTTAGACTGATGGTGTTTGCCTTCCCAAGTCACTCTTACACGTGATGGGGCCCTGCTCTCCTGGGGACGGCTGAACACCTGCCTGCCCATGGGAAGCAGTGACTGAATTCCTTGTTTTGCTTTGTTTGTGTGCATGGCTTTTCCTTTTCCTATTAAACTGTTTGTATGTCAACCAACGAGTTCTCTACATTTTACCATTCCGATTCTTTCCCTGATTTCTCCAGTGGGGGAGTGAGCGGGGCTTGGCTGCTGGCTGGGGTTAAACCATGACTTTGGTAAAAGTAACTTTTAACTCTGCCAGTCATGAGACTGCAGGTTTTTAAATTTTCCTTTCTTTTTCTCTTTTTTCTTTCTTTTTCTTTTCGAAGCAGAAACATAAAAACCTTTAAAAAACCCCACAGTGCAGCAGCATAAGGAAATTTGTATCTGCTACATAGCACTCTATACTCCAGCACACTTCTGTAAAGACAACTTTAGTAAGAACACTAAGACTATCAAATCAACCAAATATTTAAATATGCATTCTTCTTCATTTCTGGCAGATATCTTAACAGATATTAGAATGCATACTTAGGCATATGTGTAACAAAACAGATTCTGATGGGTATTTCATTATTACATATCCAGCATACACCATTTTTTTAAAGTTATCTCAGTAAATAAATTGCATTCAATAGCAAAATTATTTTCTAATTTCCGCTAGAATACAGTTTTATAAACGATGAACCAAAAAAGAGCACTAAATCTCAAACCTAACAGAGAAACATTGAAAAATTTTTGGCATGCCCCCCACCGTATCATATATCAGACCAACTATCTGTAAAAGACTTGGGCACTTGGGGCTTTTTTCCTGTACCATCAACTGGCAACTGATGTTCTACCATAAAACACTGTAGCCAGCTATAAATATTTCTGGAGCTCACCAAAATTTTTGGAAAGAGGACAGGTAAGCAAAAGTTGTGTGCAAAAGAACACAAAAATTCTCCAGAGCAGAGAAGGAAATAGGCTCCAAGAAGGTAATTTCACTGGCACTGGCAAGGCTACTTTTCATAGGAACTCAGGATGATGTTTCATCTTTGAATTTTAATACTACTACTTTAATATATTTTTCTTATGTGTATGATTCAGACTAATCTATTCAGATTTACTAAGGAAAATTTAAAAGACTTATTCTCTCACTTATTCTCTACTAAAATCTCTCAACATTCATCGTGAATCTGGGACAATACAAAATTTGGAAGGATAAAAACATGACGTGCTGGCAGCAGTGTAAACTCACTGTATGGGAGGATTTTGTAGGAGGAAGAAGAGAAGTGCAGCTTAAGGAGCTGATTCTGCACCTCCCAGCACAGACCACTGAGAGGCCCCAGAGACTCCCTGCTACAGCCACAGCCACTCTGGGCAGCCTCGACGCCAGGCAGGAAGTATTGTTTAGGTTTTTCAAGCATATATAAAAATGCAATTGAAACATCTTCTTCTCGCTCTGGAAATTCAGAGCCTGAAAAACACAACCTTATACTTTCCAAAACAGTTTTCAGCTCAGTGCTCTGCAGCCCACTGCCATATCAACATGGACATTCAATTTCAGCATGCCTTTTTGCTCTGAAATATATTCAATAATTTCATCTTTTCTCATGTCAAACTATATATTAAAGAGAAAACAGGATGCTCAATACAAAACAGGCATTAAATGACATTCCAAACTATAGTTTTTGTAAGGGCTGAAATCTTCCTGGCACAATATAAAAAGACACTGTGGAATGTTTTAAGGTTAGCATAATACTAATATTTACTATACAGCATTTTTAGATTGAACTATCCCAACCCTGAAGAAAGGATAATTCATGGCCAAGGCCAGAGAACAGACCTGCACAATCTCCCACCATGACAGGCAGTGCTGACTGCATTTGGACACACTTACCCAGAGCTGGGCACTCAGAGTAAAGAACACTGAACATGGAAAGGGAACCACAGCAGTGCACTTGGCCACATTTCCAGCTGCCCCTCTGACAACACTGGGGAGTTATTGGCACCTCAGGCCATTCTGACCGGATCCACATCCAGCTTGCCAAACAGCTAAGGCAGGCCCATCCCAAAATACCACATGCTCATGAAGGATGGGAAGCACCAGATTCGGGAAAGGATCTGGCATGGGTAGAGGCCAAGACCAGCATTTCAACCCTGGAAGCTCCTTCCTGCTACACTCCAAAACTTCTTATGGGAAAGAATCATTTACTCCTGAGACAAACAAGAGCTCAGCTCTTGCTGAGATCACAGAGTATCTCTGCACTGTTCCCTTACCAGACTTCACCAGGCAGCTTCAGAGATTGCACAAACAGAAGTAGCCTACTGCAGCAAAACACAGGAAATACTGAGACCCAAATATATTAAAAAATTAAGAGGAAAAAAAAGGAAAATGTAGCTATATGAAGAGCAGGGAAAATTAGCCAATTTCAAGCACGTTGTCTGGAGCAGGAAAGAAGTGATATACGTCATGTTCCATCACTTCAAGTTAGAGCTTCTTGAACCACTCCTTTTTGGGAGCAGGGGCCAAATCAGTGTCTTGGAATATTATGTAATGTCTTGTACAACACTAGGAATATACCAATTTTTTTTCTATTTACTTTTACTGAAATACAAATACAAAATGAATAATTTTGACTTAAAAAAAATAGTATTTTAAGAATTGATGTGTGATTCAGGACTTGATTTTTAGAAACATCCAAATTCAGAGTGTATGTTTGTAGAACAAGTACAAACCCCCCTTCAGAACCTTACAGATATTTGGGTCTGGGTAATGAAGAGTGTCATGAATTCATTGATGACTTCCCTTTGCATCTCAGTAACATATCTCCCATCCGTCAGATTCCTGAGTTTTCAGTTCCAGCTTCCATACCGCATACTCATGACAGTTAATATTAAATTGGTAATCAAACAGAAAAGCACCTGAAGCAAAGGAATAAGACAGAAATAACCTTCTTATTCCCACCAGGCAAGAACTCAGACATGGCAACAGGGCAGTATGTTTACCATTTATGTTTACCCTGTACATAATAAAAGACTTGTCCAACCACAGTGAATAGTAACTCTTTTATCAGCATTTTTGTTTTTCAAATGGAAGGTTATTATTATACGCAAAGTTGCATATAAGCATGTATAATAATTTACTCAGTGATTTGCATAAACATCTTCCACGGCATGTACAAAACTTGACAGCTGTGATTTGTTTTACCCATGCATAAGTAACAACAAAATTGGCCCAAAGACTTTTACTTCACATTTTAAATGTGAAGCCTAACAGGGTAAAAAAAAAGGTTATCACTTCCAGAAACACTGGAAAACCACT